>VMDO01010010.1:62634-73932 GCA_007922755.1 Pedetes capensis | reverse complement strand
AGGACATCATGTTTGGAAGAGTGGCAGGTCAATGCAAAAGAGGAAAACCCTCCACCAGATGGATTGACACAGTGTCTGCAACAATGGGCTTAAACATCAATAAGATCGTTTGCCCGGCGCCGAATCGGCAAGTGTTTCCATCTGCTGTACACAGGGTCGCTATGAGTTGGACTCGACTCCACGGCACCTAACAACAACAACAACATCTCAAAATAAAAAATAAAAAAGAGGCTGGGAGTGTGACACACGACTGAAATGCTTACCTAGCAGGTGCAACCCTGGTTTCAACCCCCAGTACTGAAAAAAAAAGTGACATATACATACAATGGAAAATTTTTCATTTTCAGTCTCAAATAGCAAGGAAATTCTCTCCCCCCCCTTTTTTTTTTTTGCAGTACTGTGGGTTAAACCCAGGGCCTCACGCTTGTATGCTCTGCAAGTGCTGAACTACCGAGCTGCACCCCCAGCCCATTTTTTAACTTTTGAGACAGGGTCTCGCTAAATTACGCAGACTGCCTCTGGTCTCGAACTTGCAATCCTCCTGCATCCGCCTCCCGAGCTGCCGGGATTACAAGCATGTGCCACCGCGCCCAGCAGGCTCTCCTTATTTTTTTTATCTGTTTATTTTTTGGCCGTACTTTGGGTTGAACCCAGAGCCAGTGCCTCACATACATTGCAAGTTGTTTACCACTGGGCTGCACCCTCAGTCTGTTTTTAAATTTTTAATCTTGCAACAAGGTCTTGCTAAATCATGCAGGCTGCCTCTGGCTCAAACTTGTGATCTTCCTGCCTCTGCCCCCCAAGTCACTGGGGTGCCACTGAGCCCAGCAAAAGGAAGGAAATTCTGATACATGCTGTAAGTGAACTCTGAAAACATTACACTGATATGAAATAAGCCAATCATAAAAAATACTGTAAGATTCCATTTACTATGAGGTATTTAAAGTAGTTAAACTCTTAGAAATAAAAAAGAGAGTTTCAAGAGGCTGGAGAAAGAGAAGAATGGGGAATTTTTACCTAACGGGCATAGAGTTTCAGTTTATAAAGATGAAAAAGTTCTGGAAATGGATCCTGGTCAATGGTTGCACAAACGTGAATATATTTAATGCCAGTTAGTTGCACACTTAAAAGTGATTAAAATGATAGGTTTTATAATGTCACCAAATAAAAGGGTTGAAACGCAGCTTAGAATCTGTTCAATCCCCTCTTGAATTTAAGGGATCTGACCCTATCATAAAGACCTGGAGGAAACAGAAGAAAATCATCTTAGAGCTAGGGGTAGTGGTGTGCACCTGTAGTCCCAGTTACTAGAGAGCCTGGAGTGGAAGGACTGCATGAGCCTAGGAGTTGGAGGTTAAAAATAAAAAAATTTAAAGGTAGAAATCTGTAACTGAAGCAATTAGGGAAATTTGAATGCGGAGAGTACATTAGATAATACCATTACATTACTGTTAAATTTCTTGAAAATGACAATAGTTTTAGTTATGATGAATAACTTTGTTCTTAAAAGATACATGGTATGTCCAAATATTTAGCGATTAGAACATATATGGTCTGCAATTTATTCCCAGAGGTTTATAAAGAAGTTGGGAAAACAAAGGAGCTCAGCATCCAAATTGGAGAAAACCTAGCCTCTTCAACAAATGGTGCTGGGAAAGTTAGATTTCGACCTGCAGAAAAATGAAAACAAACCCGCACCTCTCAATCTGCACAAGAGTTAATTCAAATGGATAAAAGACCTCAACATAAAACCAGAAGAAAATTACCAGAAGAAAAGATAGGCAACACACAGGCACAGAAAAATATTTCCTTAATAAGACTCCAAGTGCTCAGGAAATTGCACAAAGAATAGACAAATGGGATTACATGAAATTAAAAAGCCTCTGCACACCAAAGGAAACAGTCAAGAGTTAAGGAACAGGCCACTGAATGGGAGAAAATCTTCACATCCTACACATCTAAGAGAGGACTAATTTCTAGGATCAAAGAACTCAAGAAAGCAAATCCCAAAACAACAAATAATCCAATACGTAAGTGGGCAAAGGAACTGAACAGATAGTTCTCAAATGAAGAAGTTTGTAAGGCTGTGAAGCACATGAAAAAAAAATGCTCAATATTCCTAATCATTAGAAGAATGCAAATCAAACAATTTAGATTCCACGTAACTCCAGTAAGAATGGCCAAGATCAACAAAACACATAATAACAAATGCTGGCAAGGTTGTGGAGAAAAAGGAACCCTCTTACACGGTTGGTGGTAAATAGGTTCAACCACTTTGGAAATCAATATGGAGATACCTCAGAAAACTAAAAATAGAACTGCCATATGACCCAGCTATGTCACTACTAGGAATATACCCAAAGGGAGATGAGTCATCATAACACCGAGATACCTGCATCTCCATATTCAACGTAGCACTTTTCATAATAGCAAGGACATAGAATCAACCAACACACTCATCAAAAGAATGGATAAAAAATAACTATGGTGCATATACACAATGGAATACCACTTGGTAATTTAAAAAAAAGGGAATAATGTCATTTGCAGCAAAATGGATGGAACTGCAGAACACCACCTTAAGTGAACAAACACAAGCTCAAGAAGAAAAATACCATTATGTTCTCACTCATGTGGGAGCTGAAGCATACTTGAAGGAAGAAAAAAATCCAATACATAAATTGATATATTAAAAATATACAATTAAACTTAGCAAAGAAGGGACAATATAAAGGGTAGAAAGAAGAAGGGTGGGAACCAGCAGAGGGAAGGTAGGATGAGAAGGAGGGTCAATGTGGAGGGACGAAGAAGGAGAGGATGAACTCAATGTAAGCAGCACAACTTCATGAGTACATTGGAAAAATAGGGGAATATGACACAAATATCCATTTCAGTTTTACTACATATTAGCCATAAGGCTCCATAGGTTGATGAAAGTGTTGCCAGAAGTGATGTAAAGAATACATAATGGAAAAAGCCAATGCAGCCTTTATTTAAAAAAAAAAAGTTGCAAAAAAGCTAAATAGCTGATTAATATAGTTAAGGAATTGGAAGACAGACTTGAGAGTTCCAGACAACCAAACCAAAGACTACTATGCCAGAAAACAGGTCCAAAGAAAAAAGCTGGGCACATGACTTAATTGTTGTTAGGTGCCAACAAGTTGTGTCCAACTCATAATGACCCTCACGGAGCTTTCAGTGGGTGATTGTTTCAGGATTGTTTTTTTGGGAGTGGATTGTCACAACCTTCTCCCATGGGCACATGGCACATACCTGTAATCTTAGTGACTTGGGAAGCTGAGACAGGAGGATAGTGAATTCAAGGCCTAAGAAAGCCTATGTAACTTACTGAGACTATGGCAAGCTTTAAAAAAAAAAAAAAAAAAAAAAAAAAGGCTAAGGGTGCAGCCTAGTGGTAGAGTACTTGCAAAGTATGTGCAAGGCCTTAGGTTCTGCAAAATAAAAAAATAAAAATAAAAATTGAAAAATGAAAATAATTCTTTCTGCCTATCTATTCATAGGGCGGGGATTTAGCTCAGTTGGTAGAGCACCACTCTGCAGTCTCTGAGGTCCCAAGTTCAATGCCCAACACCGCAAAAATGGGAGAAGGACATTGCAATCCACTCCTGAGGCAATCCCAAAACAATCAGCTATTGAAAACTATAAGGGTTGCTATGAATCAGACACTACTCAACCGCACCTAACAACAACAGAACAACAACAACTATACCTAGGATTAAAATTTTAAACCCAAACCCAAAATGAACACAAACCCTCTAAGTTTTAACACTGAATGCACACCCAAATCCAAACCCAATTTTTCTCAGATTTAAAAATCTGTAAAAATCTTAATCTCAAAATACTGAAAGAAAACAGCCACCAATGGTTATTTTATATTCCGTGAAAAATATCCTTCTAAAATGCAACCACATAAAGATATCTGAAGATATCTCCCCCTCCAAAAATAGTAGAGTTCATTGTTAATAGATCCACGAGGAAGAAAATACTAAAATACTTCAGGCTGAAAGAAAACAATGCTGGATGGAAACATGGAAATCAGAATGAACAAAGAGCAATAAAAAGCTAAGTGTGCGAGTAAATATCAATGGGCACTAACTATATAAAGTAATATCTTGTGTACTGAAAATATATGAAGAACAGAAGTATCTGAGATCTACATCTAAGATTCAGAAAAAGGGAAAGAACATTACTTTTGAGTTAACAATACACAAAAGCAAATAAACTACAAAATAAACTCTTAAATGCATCAGAAAGCCGAAGTTCCAGGGCAACCAAATAGACTGAAGTCTGAGGACAGACCTCTCCACGGAGATGCAAGGCAAACACTGGCTGATCTACAGCAGAACAAAGAATAGGACTCAGGGTGCCAGATGACCAGGCAATAGTGTGGGCTAGCATAAGCATGTAGAATCCCTAGAACCCACTGACACAGGGGAGTTCACAACTACCTACAATATCTTCTCCACAGACTTCCACCAGATAATCCAGAGAAATATTTGGGATAGGGCAGGAGACCAGAGAAAAACTCTTTTGGAGGTGAAGTACTGGGAGAGAAGGACAGCCTAAGCTAGGGTAGGGTTTGGGGGCAAAAAGCTGACTGGACTCTTCTCCCTTATTTAACAAAAAGCCTTAAGTGTAGGACACAGACAGAAAACCATGTGACACCCCACAGGTACAGGTTAAAACCCATTGCTGGGCTTAGGAGTGTGGCTCAGTGGTAGAGAGGGAGCCTAGCAGGCATGAGGTATGGGTTCAATACACAACACACACACACACACACAATCTCTCTCTCTCTCTCTCTCTCTCTCTCTCTCTCTCTCTCTCTGTCTCTGTTTCTCTATCTCTGTCTCTCTCTTTCCCCTGTTATAGTAAAAGGAATAAAACCTCTGTCCCTAGGGGATAGTCCTAAAACAGTCCTGAGCCTATGACTCTACCAATACCAGCAGAAGTCTCCTACCACTAAGGGAAGGGCAAAAGAAAAATCTATTCTGCACAAGACCTGCCAGATGCAAGGCAGAGCATGAACGCCACAGGGAAGGCCAGGATCATTGAGAAAGCCCTATCAATGAGAAAAGTGGGCCAGGGTTTACCTCAGGTGGTAGAGTGTCACTCCACACACTCTGAGGGCCTGGGTTTGATCCCCAGCACTGCAAAAATGGGAAAAGGACATGGCAGTCCATTCCCAAAGCAATTCCAAAACAATCCACCATTGAAAACTCTATGAGGGTCACTATGAGTCAGACCCAGTGAGGGCAGCACCTAACAACAACAACAAAGAAAAGCAGACAATGGAATTGCTGAAGGATAGAACTGATCAAGGCAACAGAAAATGTTCTTGCTCATTCCCCTAAACACACAAGTATATTAAACTCATCATATTCAAATTTCTGAAAGTCAGAAATAAGGAGAAAAAATATTGAAAGGAAGCAGAGAAAAGGACATTACACACAGAGATACAAAAGCAAAAAGTTACAGCAGACTTCTTAGAAATCAAGGGCTAGGGTTATAGTTCAGTGGTAGAGCACTTATCTGGCATTCACAAGAACCTGGGTTCAATCTCCAGCACCTTACACAAAAAGAAAGGGGAAAAATAAGTCAAATAAAAATTCTATACTCAATGATTTATGATGACTTGTATTTCTGAAACAGAAGCATTTAATAAGACAAATAACCCAATTGACAAATGGACAAAAGATTTAAGAAGACCTGTCTCCAAAGAAGATATATTAATGGCCAATAAGTACTTAAAAACATGATTAGCAGCTGGGCGCGGTGGCACACGCCTGTAATCCCAGTGACTCAGGAGGCAGAGGCAGGGACTGTGAGTTCAATGCCAGGACAGTCTGCATAACTTAGCAAAAACCTGTCTCAATTCAAAAAATAAATAAATCAGGTGTGGTGGAGTATGCCTATAATCCCAGCAACTTGGAGGTGAAGGAAGGAGGATCACAAGTTTGACGCCAACCTGAATAACTTAGTGGGACCCTGTCTCAATTCAAAACACAAAAAAGTAGCTGGGGGTGCAGCTAAATGACAGGGCACTTGCAAAGTATGTATGAGAACGTGGGTTCAGCCCACCCAGTACCACAAAAATGTAAAGATAAAAATAATAAAAAGGGAGCCGGGGGTGCAGCTCAGTAGTAGAGTGCTTGCAAAGTGTGCATAAGGCCCTGGGTTCAGGCTTCCAGTATCATAAAGTTAAATTAAATTAAATTAAAATTTAAGAAAAACATGATTAGCCATCAGGAAATACAAATCAAAACCACAATGAGCCTGTTGGCACAAGCCTGTAATCCCAGCAACTCGAGAGGCAGAGGCAAGAGGATTTGCAAGTTTGAGGTCAGAGGTAGTCTATTAACTTAACAAGACCATGATTCAATATAAAAATTAAAAAATGGGCTTGTGGTACAGCCCAGTGGTAGAGCACTAGGAGAGTGTGTGCGAGGCCCAGGGTTCAACTCCCAAGTACTACAACAAAACAACAACAAAAATCTCATATTGAGATATCACTTCATATCCACCAGGATGGCTAAAATCAAAGACAGATAACAAGTGTTGGTGAAGATCCATTTATATGAAATGTCCAGAAGAGGCAAATCTCTAGAGAAATAAAGTAGATTGCCTAGGGTTGGGGATGGCATGGGGAGAGAAAGAAGGATACAGGTTTCTTTTAAGGTGATGAAAATGTTCTAAACTTAATTATGGTGATAACTGCACAACTTCATGAATTTACTAAAAACTTACATGGGAAAGCCGTAAGTTGTGTGATTTTTACCAAAACTGCTTTTTTAAAAATGGGCACAAGTAAGCCAAGCATGATGGTACCCAACCTGTAACCCCAGTACTTAGGAAGCTGAAGCAAGAAGACTGTGAGTTCCAGCCTAGGCTAAATAGCAAGACCTTGTCTCAAAAAAAAAAAAAAAAAAAAAAAGTAAGTAAATACATTTTTTTCCAGTACTTTGGGGGTTGAACCCAGGGCCTCACGCATACTTTGCAAGTGCTATAGCCCTGAGGTGCACCCCAGTCCCTTTTTTATTTTTTATCTTGAGACAGGGTCTTGCTAAGTTACTCAGGCTGCCTTCCTCTCTCCCACTCTCCTGTATTTCAGCTTCCCCGCCACCAGGAGGCAAGCAGCTTTGCTCTGCCATGTGCTCCCTGCCAGGATGTTCTGTCTCACCATGGGCCCAGAAACAATGGAGCCAAGTGACTATGGCCTGAAAACTATAATCAAGAACCAAATAAATCTTTCCTAAGTTATCTCAGGTATTTTGTCATGTTGTTGCTATTGTTGTTAGGTGTCAAGTCCGACTCAGAAACCCTATGTACAACAGAAGGAAACACTCCCTGAATCTATGCCAAGCACACTATCTCTTTGTATGTTTAAGCCCTTTATTATTATAATCACTGTGTCAATACATCTAGTTGAGGGTCTTTTTTTCCCCACTGACCTGCCACTCTCCCAAATATGATGTCCTTTTCCAGGGATTGGTCCTACCTGATTACATATCCAAAATATGTAAGATACAGTCTAGCCATCTTTGCTTTCAAGAAACACTCTGGTTGCAATTCTACTAAGACAGACCTGTTAGTTCTTTTGGAAGTCTTCGCTATATTCAATATTTGTCTCCGGCACCATAATTCAAAAGCATTAATTCTTCTCCTGTCTCCCTTATTCAATGTCCCACTTTTACAACTGTATGATGCAACTGAAAGTACCATGGCATAGTGATGGAAAATTAAACTAAAATATAGAGAGCAGCTATTTGTATTTCCTAGTACAATTCTATGGGGAATTGGTCTCAGAAAAATTCCCAAATTACTCCCATGAAAATGTATCAAGTAGAACCACAAGAGAAGAGCTATACTTCTAATTTCATGCACCCTTTTAAATCTTAAAGCTGCCTCACCCACTGGTCAAACGTGCCACTTCTTTAAAGTGTGTGTCTTTTGGAACAATAAGAGCAACCTCTAAAGAAACCAGCTAAATGAGTTATCAAAGCTACTAAGTAAACTGTTAGTAAGAAAACTATTCATGATGATACTGACAATAATTCATCATTTTTAATCCTAATTTACCATTTTATTTTTTATTCTAGGGGGTTTAAGAATTGCTGACATCCTAGCTGGGCATAGTGGCACACACCTCTAATTCCAGCACTTGGGAGGCTGAAACAGGAAGATCGGCGTGAGTTGAGGCCAGCCTGCTCTTCACATTGAGTTCCAGGACAGCCTGGGTTACATAGAGAAATCCTACCTCAAAAAATCAAAAGGGGCCAGGCTCATGCCTGTAATCCCAGCAATTTAGAAGTCAGAGGCAGGAGAATGGCAAGCTTAAGGCCAGAGACAGCTTGTGCAACCTTGTGAGACCCTGATTCAAACAAAATAAAAAATTAAAAACAGGCTAGAGGTACAGCTCAGTGGTAGAACACTTGCAAGGTATGTGTAAGGTCCTGGGTTCAACCTTGATGTATCCCCTCCCCCCGAAAAAAGAGAAAAAGAAAAACCAGAATTGGTGACACCCAAAAAATAACAATCTTGTTCTGGTCACTGAAGCAAAGAAAATGTAACCAAATTCTGATATTCACGACACTAAAGTATACTGCTATTTGTTCTTCCCCTTTGCTAAGCTGCAGAAAGAGAAGGCAGAGTCTAGGAAGGAAAAAGGATTCTTTACGAGAATAAAGCACTTACACTTCATAGGACTTTCTAGCCATAGATGCCAGGTTCTACCCACTGAAATCCAGAATTGGACTAAGCTCCACATTTCTGAAAGGACCATCTCAACTGAAACCTGGGGCTCAGAGTCAGCAGGAGGAAGCTGCAACTCCTCCTGGCAGCACATTTCAAAGAGGCTGCAACAAGAGAACACTTTCCATTAAAGCACCTAATTCCAATCTTCCATTTCACAAAGCAGTAGCAGAGCAGGCCTTTACATCAGTCTTTTCTTTTCAAAGGATATTTCCATGACTATATGTTGAATATGGGGCAGGCTATGGCCCAGCAATCCTTTCACTAACATGCTCTAAGTCCTTCATTATATTTCACAACAGATCCAAAAAGTACTTGTCCCTTTTCTTCTTTAATGGTGCATTGTTGCTCCAAGACTCACTTCTACACCAACATTTCTAAGACTGCCAAATCAACTGAAATCACTGAGCAGGCTTCAACAATGCAAGTACACATCAAGACAAGAGCCAAAAGACTCATTAGCTGCCAAGAATCAGAGGCAGAATAGGACTGCTAGTTAATTCTACACAAAAACTCCTTAAATTAAGTAGAATTACTTAAAGTATTTCACAGAGGACCTAAGAGCTCTGGGGGACAGAAAATGAAGTTCTAGAAACGCAGATACTCAATGAGACCTGACAAGTAACAGAAAAGTGTCAGGTTGCTGCATTTTTTCAGTATGTCAATAAATTAATGATATATTTCTTAAATGAAGACTTTCAAATATTTATTTATAATATTTTGAGAGAAATTTGGGGGGCAGCTATAGCACAGAGTAAAAAGAACTTGTAAAAAGAAAACTATATATCAGTCAAACAAAGCAACATTTTAGATACATGCCCTCCAACAATGTGGTATAGAGCTAGAAAATCTGACTTTCCTAAATAAATCATTTTAGTGAGACAGAAGATAGGCAAAGAAAGAACAAGTCTAATTTATAAACAGGGCTGGGATTTAGCTCAGTTGGTAGAGAGCCGCTCTGGAGTCCTTAAGGTCTCGAGTTTGATTCCCAGCACAGCAAAAATGGGAGAAGGATGTGGCAACCCACTCCCAAGGCAATCCTGAAATAATCTGCCATTGAAAACCCTATGAAGGTTGCTATGAGTCAGACACGACTTGACAGCACCTAACAATAACAACAACAATTTATAAACAGAAAAAATTTTAATGACTTTTTCTTTCCTTTTGCATGTATGTGTGTGCGTGTGCGTGCACGCGCGTGCATGTGTGTGTTGCTGTGGATCAAATCCAAGGCCTCTCAAATGCTAGGCAGGTGCTCTTCCACTGAGCTACATTCCCCAGCCCTGATCGACCATCTTAAGTTCTTATATGTAATTGTTTATGAGAACACAAATTGGAGACATACTACTAGATGTAGATGTGGTACAGCAAATTACTTTCTGATGTTTTCCTTAGACAATGGAAGAGAAAAATGGTTTGAAGGGATATTATTTAAGAAAAATATAAGCTGAGGGACACATAAGATAACCATCATTAACTAAAATACTTTTAAAAATAATCTGTTTTGCAAAACAGCCTGAAATACAGAAACCATAATGAAATGAAACTAAGCTAATGTCTTTTATCATAGCAGACAAGTAAATGACTTCAACTTCCAAAAGCAGTTGTATAACAAAAATGATCAGCTCTCTTTTCCTTCTTTTCTTTCCTCTCCACTACTCTCCCTTTGGGCTGGGATTTAGCTCAGTTGGTAGAGCGCTGTGCTGCAGTCTCTGAGGTCCCGAGTTCAATTCCCAGCACCACAAAAAATGGGAGAAGGACCTGGCAATCCACTCCCAAGGCAATCCCGAAGCAGTCAGCCATTGAAAACCCTATGAGGGTAGCTATGAGTCAGATACCGACTCAATGGCACCTAACAACAACAACAACACTCTCCCTTTGCTCTTTTTTCCCTAGCAACCACATGCACACCTCTCCCTTCTCTTGGCCTGCCATCTTCTCTATCTAAGGTACTCTTTCTTCCAAAAGCCTACTTAACTCTGTTCTCTGATTTTCCTTTTCCCTGGGAAACAGAAATATCCCTATGCAGATTCACCCAGGGAACTCAGTTTTATTTTAAGTTTCTTTCCAGGTTTACCTAAGATTCTCCAGATGCCTCCGTCTTCTCTGTAATTATTTTTTAATGGTGTACTACCTCTTAACAAACCTTATCTGTACTCCGTACTGTTAAAAAAAGAAAGAAAGAAAAAGGAAAGGACTAATAAAACCCCTATGGGAGAAGGGCCTGGCAATCCACTCCCAAGGCAATCCTGAAGCACTCAGCCATTAAAAACCCTATGAGGAGCCGGGCGTGGTGGCGCACGCCTGTAATCCCAGCGGCTGGGGAGGCAGAGGCAGGAGGATCGCAAGTTCAAGACCAGAGACAGTCAGTGTAACTTAGCGAGACCCTGTCTCAGAAAATAATAAAATCTACAAAATGGGCTGGGGGTGCAGCTCAGTGGTCCAGGCCCTGGGTTCAACCCCTAGTACCGCAAAAAAAAAAAAAAAAAAAAAAAAAAAAAAAAAAAAAAAAAAAAAAAAAAAAAAAAA
>VMDO01010010.1:0-62534 GCA_007922755.1 Pedetes capensis | reverse complement strand
TTCGGCTAACCTACATTTTCATAGCCAACTCCATAAAAACAGAATAAACAAGAAAAAATTTCTTACAAAAAAGAGATTCTTAGCTAAAAGCAATTCTTTAAGTCACCATCATTCATATTCCAGAAGAAATACTCAAGCTGAAACATTTTCCAAACCTTCCCAAAACTATAGATGCATAAGTATTATATCTTATCTCAAAAGAAGGAACCAAGTGACAACATCATACACTGTGGTCTCCCCAGTTTCTGACAAAATTCCAATGCTTCTGAGACAAGAGTTTTCAAACAGTCATATATCACAATGACACCTGTTAAATGAATCTTGGCTCAACTTTGTAGTTATTGGTCACACATAAAAAGATACTGATATATCATCCCCCATTTTTCATAAGCATAAAGCAACCCTATCCAAATAAAAAAAATCTTCAATCACCTATGTATATGAATATTAACCTAACAAATGGACCTTAGAGGGACTGGGGTGGGTAACTCAGTGCTACTGCACTTGCCTAACAGGAGCAAGGCCCTAGGGAAAAACATCAACAACAAAAAAGATGCTTTAGACAGGCACAGTGATATATACCTGTAATCCCAGCTACTTAGGAGGCTGAGGCTGGAGGATCGCAGGTTTAAGGCCTGCTTGAGCTTCATAACAAGTTCAAGGCTAGTTTGGTTAACAGAGAGACTGTCTCAAAATAAAAATTAAAAAGGGGCTGAGGACTTATCTCAGTAGTAGAATGCTTGCTTAGTATACACAAGACCCTGGGTTCAATCACCAGTACCGGGACGGAGGGTAGTGGGTTGGAGGGCTGGGTTAAAAATCCCAGAGTTGGGAGGCTGAGGTAGGAGGATCATGAGTTCCAAGCCAGCCTGGGCTACAGAAGAAGAAGATGAAGAAAAGGAAGAGGAGGAGGAGGAGGAAGAGGAGGAAGTGGAAGAAGAGGAGGAAGAGGAAGAAGAGGAAGAAGAGGAAGAGGAGGAAGAAGAGGAGGAAGAGGAAGAAGAGGAGGAAGAAGAGGAAGAAGAGGAAGAGGAGGAAGAGGAAGAGGAAGAGAAAGAGGAGGAGGAAGAAGAGGAAGAAGAGGAAGAGGAGGAAGAGGAGGAGGAAGAGGAAGAGGAGGAGGAAGAAGAGGAAGAAGAGGAAGAGGAAGAAGAGGAGGAAGAGGAAGAGGAAGAAAAGAAGAAAAAGAAGAAGAGGAAGAAGAGGAAGAGGAAAAAGAAGTCCTTAAAAAAGATTAATAAGTTTGGGTCCATAATATCAACAATCAACTTGAATTGGGAGTGAGCAAAGTATGTATTCCTTGATAACCGCTTCACAATGGACCTAACTAACTATAATAAGCAGCCCTGCTTTAAAATAGAAAAATACCAAGCTGGAAACCATTTCATTTGAAGCCAACAGGTAGACCAAATGAGGGCTTCCTAAAAACCAAAAATATAGAAAATGTACTTATTTCATCTCTGGTCTCTATTCCTACTTGAGCAAGTTTTATAACAATTCATACAAACCAGTTAATTTTACTATGCATCTTATGAATACGTTAACACAATGTTGAAGAATCAAAGATTTCAAACTTGTTGTTAGGTGCTGTCGAGTCGTGTCCAACTCATAGCCACCTTCATAGGGTTTTCTTTTCTTTTTTTTTTTTTTTTTTTTTTTTTGCGGTACTCGGGGTTGAACCCAGGGTCTCACGCCTGCATGCTTTGCAAGTGCTGGACCACTGAGCTGTGTCCCCAGCCCATTTTTTTGACTTTTTGAGACAGGGTCTTGTTAAGTTATGCAGACTGACTCTGGTCTCAAATTTTCGATCCTCCTGCCTCCGCCTCCCGAGCCACTGGGATTACAGGCATGAGCCACTGTGCGCGGCTCCTCATAGGGTTTTCAATGGCTGTTTCGGGATTGCCTTGGGATTGCCACATCCTTCTCCCATCAAATTTATAGAAATATGAAATATTGTAAAATCATTATGTTTAAAAACAAAACACAAAAAAAGACACTAGCTGGGCGCCGTACACACCTACAATGCCAACAACTTGGAGGAGAGGCAGAAGATGGTGAGTTCTAGGCCAGAATCACTTTGTGCAACTTAGTGAGACCCTGTTTCAAAATATAAAATAAAAAGGGGGCTGGAGTGCAGTTCAGTGGTGGAGCACTTGCCTAGCATGCATGAGGCACTGGGTTCAACTCCCAGCACTGAAAAAAAAGTTTTTGGATACTCACATTTAAAAAATGTATATTTTCAAGTCCAGCACTAAATATTTTTATCTTGCTTTGGGGATGTTTTAAATGGTATTATACTATTCCTGAGACAGAAAATACAAAGGAACAATGAATACAGACAAAAACTGTTAAGAATTACGCTGTAGGACTGACCAAAAATAAGCAAAAACCATAATGTAAACTGTTAACAAAATCTCACCAGAAGGGGAAAAAATTACTTGTTTCTCAATATTTTCATTTTGCAAAGTCTACCAAAAGAGAAAAATTAAGTCAGTACTTTGAATGGGTTCTGTATGCCAAACACTATAAAGTTATCCCCATTAGCAGAAGTATGAATTCCTAATAAAGACAAATGAATTTCTCTCTGGGAGTTCACCTATACAAATGAAAAACACTCTGGTGATTTTCTAGTACCATGCAAGCTAGGTAAATACAGGCCACATGGTCTGAGTAATTTTAACTTCCTATTATTTAAATTTATTATATTCAACAGCATGGCAGCTCAAAGAAGACAAGCAAACAAAAAACAGAATTACCACGTGCTCTAACAATTCCACTTCTAAGCATATATCCAAAAGAATTGAAAGCAGGAACTCCAACAGACATTATGCGCACTAATGTTCACAGTAACATTATTCACAATGGCCAAAGGTAGAAGCGTTCATTCATGTAGGAATGAATAAAAATGTGGTGCGTACATACAGTAGAATATTATTCAGTCTTAAACACAAAGGAAACTCTGGTACGTGCTACAATTTGGACAAACCCTGAGGACATAAGACAAAAGAAGGCTGTCACAAACAGGAAAATACCTATGATTTACTTAAAGTGAGGTATATCAAGCGGTCAAATTCAGAAAGACACAAAGCAGAATGGTGCTTGCTTACTGTGGGAAGGAAGAAATAGGGACTTACTGTGTCTAATGAATAGTTTTAATTTCCTCTTATAAGAGGAGTAAGTTCTAGAGATAGAGGTGGTGGCAATGGTTACAAAGCAATGTAAATATACTTATGCCACTGAACTGTGTACTGGCTGAAACGGTGAATTTTATGTTTTGAATGCTGCTGCTGCTGTTGTTGTTGTTGTTGTTGTTAGGTGCAGTCGAGTTGGTGTCTGACTCATAGCGATCCTACAATCCTATGTACAATAGGAGAAACAATATTGTCAGTGCTTCTCTACTACTCATAGGGTTTTCAATGGCAGATTGATTTTTGGGAGTGGGTTGCTGGGTCCTTCTCCCTTTGAATATTATACCACAATAAAAAGAATCTATAAAGTCTGCTTTATTATCCCCATAAACATCAATGCAACCATTAATGCAATGAAACAAAAGGGAAGAAATACTTGGAAGGCTTTTGAGAAAATTGTGTTATAATTAGAAAAACGGAGCCGGGTGTGGTGGCGCCTATAATCCCAGCAACTCAGGAGGTGGAGGCAGGAGGATTGCAAGTTCAAGAACAGAGGAAGTCTGCGTAACCTAGAGAGGCCCTATCTTAAAAAGTAAAAAATTGGGCTGAGGGTGCTGCTCAGTGGTACAGCATTTACAAAGCATGCAAGCACCAGGCCCTGGGTTCAAACCCTAGTACCACACAACAAATAAACAAACAAAAATTTAGAAAAATGTAGCAATGTGCTGCTACTTTTATACCCTAAATCAAACCATCAACTGACCCAAGGCTCAGTAAGACAAGAAATAAATGAATCCAGGTAAGGAGGAATACTAACAGATAACAGACTACCTACCATGCCAACAGAAATATTGTCACAAACTCACATACATAGGCTTCAGTACTCCAAAGACATGAAATGTTCTATATTCACTGTCTAATACTTGAAATGGTAATAATGTAAGAGTCTGATTTCAACTTTTCACTTTAATTAATTTAAAATTTCAGTAGCCACAGATGGCTAGTAGTTACCACACTGAATGATGCAAGGAGACCAGTAAACTTTAGGTAAAAGGACTTTCATTTTATTCTTAATTATATACTCCCAGTTTCTACCAATGTGAAGTATTAATACTACATTCAGTAAATGAACCAACCTACAAAAGTTGTACAGAAACATTTTATGTTCTAGAAAGTAAAAGTGTTCTTTCTTTTCAAAATCAAGTTATGTTTTTGTTTTGCTTTGTTTTTGTTTTTTTTTACTTTTTGAGCCAGGGTCTCACTAAATTACGAAGACTGCTTCTGGTGTCAAACTTGTGATCCTCCTGCCTCCGCCTCCCGGGCCACTGGGATTACAGAAGTGCACCACTGCACCCGGCAGCAAATTACATTTTAAGGGTCACTGGACTGGAGGATGAGAGCATAAACACATACACACACACACACACACACACCAAAAAAGACAAGGTAAGTCAGTAACAGTTCTTAGGTACTAGAACTAGGCTAAAGAGAGCCGGGTGTGATGGCATACGCCTGTAATCCAGTGATTTGGGAAGCAGAGGAAGGAGGATCCAAAGTTCAAGACCAGAGGCAGTCTGGGTAATTTAGCCAGACCCTGTCTCGAAAAGTAAAACAATGGGCTGGGGGTGCAGCTCAGCAACAAAGCACTTGCAAAGCATGCAAACACGAGGCCGTGGGTTCAATCCCCAGTGTCGCAAAAAAGAACTCAGCTAAAGAATTGAGAAACTCCAAAGGGAAAACGCATAAGAACTTGAAAGTGGATATCTATGACCTTTCTGACATGATATTTAAGAAGAAAATTTCCATGGACATGTGACAAATCATGGACTACAATGCCAACTGAGTCCACTAAAGCATGATTTCATTTCATCTTTTTAGGCTTTTTATGCTTTTCATCACACCTTTTCAGTTTGCAGACTGGACTATAAACTTTTGAAATGACCTCTAACCTACAGACTGTTTCTGTAAAAGTACAAATGTAGAACTGAGTGGCATAATGAGTAGCCCTTTAAACAGATGGTCTTTCCTCTCAATGCCATCCACATTGTTTACTAATTTTGGTGACTGGGGATGGCCAAAAGAACTGCTAAGAGTTCAGAGCAAGCTAGCTACTGTCAGGTAAGAATTCCTTCAAGCTCTGCCTTTTCTTTCTTTCAGAATACTTTGAAGTTATCAATGATATCTGTCCATCACATAGAACATAACTTTGGCTGTAGGTTTCCAAGAATTTTGGCAGAAAAAAAAAGTTTGCAGTAATTAAAGATTCTTCAGAAAATGACTGCTTTATACAAATATTAGAAAATGAGAAACAATGCTAATTTGTAGCATGGGCTAAACCATATCCAAATTACACCCCTATACCAAGGCTATTGTCACTAGGTCATTAGAACTATACTAAATGGCCTTAGGGCTGGGATTTAGCTCAGTTGGTAGAGAGCTGTGCTGCAGTCTCTGAGGTCCTGAGTTCGATTCCCAGCACCGCAAAAATGGGAGAAGGACCTGGCAATTCACTCCCAAGGCAATCCCGAAACAGTCAGCCATTGAAAACCCTAGGAGGGTCGCTATGAGTTGGACACTGACTTGACAGCGCCTAACAACAACAACAACAAATGGCCTTAAGATTAGTAAGGTGGGGAGAGTAAAGGAGAATAAAGATATTAATTTTGCAAAATGTGGCAGGTTGTGGAGGGGCCCTCTTTTGGTGCTAGGGAATGAATCCAGTGCCTTAAGCATGCTAAACACACATTCTACCCCTAAGCTATAACCACAGCCCCAAAATGTGTATTCTGAAAAGTGGTTTTGTAGCAAACTAAACAAATTCTTTCCCTTATCAATTTCAAATCAAGCATTAAAACACTATGGCTAAGCCCAGCATGGTTATGCATGGCTTCTCGAAAGACTGAGGCAGCAGGATTACAAGGTTTTTTTTTTTGGTTGTGGTTTGTTTGTTTTTTGTATTGGGGGTTGAGCCCAGGGCCTCATGCCTGCATGCTTTGCAAGTGCTAGACCACTGAGCTATGTATGCCCCCAGCCTTTTTTTTTTTTTTTTTTTTTTTTTTTAACTTTTTGAGACAGAGTCTCCCTAAGTTACGCAGACTGCCTCTGGTCTCGAACTTAGGATAGGAGGATTACAAGTTTGAGGCCAGCCTGAGCAACACAGCAACACCCTGTCTTAAGGTAAAAATTAAAAAGGGATAGGGACGTAGTTCACTGGTGAAGCATCTGCCTAGTACAAAGCCCAAGGTTTAATCCCCAGGTACCACAAACAAACCAGAACAAAACCAAACAACCACTATGCTTATTACCATACTAAAATAGAGTTCTGGTTACAAATGCCACTTAGTGACTATGTCAGGAAAGCTTTATTAAGTCAAAAAGTCACTCTTCCTTTCTGTAACTGAGTCTTTTCCAAGTATAAAATGAGGACAATATAAACACCTCGTAATGATTTTCTTTAAAAGGATAGAAAAACTGAAAACAGCATCCTGAAAGTATCATTTATTTTCAATTAACCAGATATGAAGCGAGAGAGAGCAAATATAAATGAAATTCACAGAAAAAGACAAATCTAAGTAATCTAACTATTCTTTGGATGTGCCTACTAGTAGATATTCACTCAACTTTTTTTTTTTTTGGAAGTGATGGGGATCAAACCCAAGATCTTGCATGCTAGGTAAGCACTTAATCACCGAGCCACATCCCTAGCCTCATAAGCATTTTTAAGAATCAGTGTGAGGTATCTTGACTATTTCTCTTTCTTAGTAAAGATGGCTTACCCCTTCAACTATGGATATATAAACTATATATAAACAGAAGTGACAGGATCCCACAGACCAGTGAGAGAGACAAAACACATTTTTAAAAAGGTAAAAATCAGAAATGCAATGTAATAAAGTGCTCTAAAACATGAAGGGGGGCAGAAAAGACTTTCAGCTGAAGAGAATCAGTTAAGACTTCAAGGAGGAAGTGGACCTTAGGCTTTGCTGTGGGCGCCATCCAGTCAAATACAACACATAACGACCCTCTGTAACAGAACAAAACACCACCCAACATTGCCATGCACATGATCTTTTTACGTTTGAGCCCAATGTTGCACACACTGTTTCTTCTCATTTTGAGTCATGCCACATCAGCAAGAGGAGGTTCCAAGGACTTCTCTCCATTCTCATCATGAAGGTCGACTGTACTTTGAAGAGGCAACTCTTTCCCAGTCATTTCTTAAATATTTTCAGCCTAAGGGGGCTCATTTTCTGGTATTATATTTGACAGTGCTTCTCTGCTATTCATAGGGTTTTCAATGGGTAATTATTTCACAAGCAGGCTGCTGGGTCCTTGTAAGTTTGTCTTAGCCTGGAAGCTCATCTGAAACCTGTCTACCATGCGTGGTGGCCCTGCTGGAATCTGAAATTCTGGTGGCCTAGCTTTCAGCATCATAGCAAGCCCCCACAGCAAGACAAGCTGACACACACATAGGGCACTTTAGGCTAGGCTTTGAAAAAATGGGTTAGTTTGAAGACAGGACTGGGAAAGGTTAAAAGCAAAAAAGATATAAATCAACCAAAGAAAAACAAAATCAGGCAAATGCAACATCCCTCTCTCCCCAAAAGCATGCGCTTACTATGTAACATACTACAGCTATTTGAATGGCAAAGGGCTCAGAATAGAGGTATTCTGAAGATATAGATGAGACATGAATAGGCCAAAAGACCATGGTCTCAGGGTTTTCAGGTGAGAGGCAGAGCACTTAGACTTGACAGAAGTGATGGTACACCTATGCTAGCATTTTAACAAATCAGAGAAGAGTTGGTGGTATATTTAATTAAGTGACTAGAATAACAGGCTTTGGAATCTAAATTGGATAAAGAGGGAAAATTGCAATATCTAATAATTTAAAAAGAAGGGCTACTAAATGGGCTGAGGTTTCAATGAAATTCAAGAACTAATGCAGGGACTTCTGGTTAAGATGACTAAACTAACTTATTGGACAAATCTGTTTGTTCTCAGGTCCCTTCCAAAAACCCACTAAAATCAAGGTGAAGACACTGAAAAGAAGAAAAAAATTTACAAGGATGAAAATAACTCAAATAAATAACAGGTATCAACACAACTGTGGAAAATGGAAAGCTAATGGATGAGTGTTAACTGTCTTTAACAGAAAGATCTGAGAAGGCTGAAATTTGCCTACGGTTAGGGAGGGAGGATAAGAATGAGGAAGCTAGTCACTTGTAATTCTAGTGACTCAGGAGGCAGAGACGAGATAGAAAGTTCGAAAGTTCAAGACCAGAGGCAGTTTATGTAATTTAGCAAGACCCTGTCTCAAAAAGTAAAAAAATGGGCTGGGGGTACAGCTCAGTGGTAGAGCACTTGCAAAGCATGCAAGCACAAGGCCCTGGGTTCAATCCCCAGTACCATAAAAAAAATAATAACAACAATAAAATAAAATAAAATAAAATAAAAAGAATGGGAAGCCAAGAGGAAAACTGAATCATGTGGCAAAACGCCCAAAAGGCTCAGGAAATAGAAGCACCAGTCACATGCAAAGGCAGACATAAACGTGGAATAAAAAAATAAACTTGTTGATTCAAAATCTATATAAGAAGCAATTAAGACTCTTGATTTTCTCCTCGACTCTGAACAACCAGACTACTATCTTCCCACCAAAACAGAAGACTCAAGGTTTACTTTGGAAAGACTGAAGTAGAGGATTATTGAACTGGATTATTGAACAACAGACTCAGCTAAGGCTGGGCGAAGTGGAGCACGCCTATTATCCCAGTGACTCTGGAGGCAGAGGCAGGAGGATAGCCAGCTTGAGGCCAGAGGCAGCCTGTGTAACTAAGTGAGACCCTATCTCAAGATATAAAATTTAAAAAGGACTGGGGGTGCAACTGAGTGGTAGAGTGCTTGCAAAGTAAGCACAAGGCCCTAAGTTCAGCCCCCCCAGTACCACACACACACACACACACACACACACACACACACACACACACACACACACACACACACAGAGTCAACTAAGGACAGGAGTACCATTTGAAAACAGAAAACATATGAAAACAGAAAGGATCCCAGAAAAAAAATTATGCAAAGGAGAACTAATCTAGACTGGAGCAGAAGGATGTAGGGCTCTCGGGTTAGAAGCTTCTTCCTGCCAAAAAAGAAAATAGATAATCTGTCTGAACATGCGAAAAGAATATTTACACTACTGACAGAGATTTTTGGATAAATTACTATAGATACATAGAAAACAAATGTTAAAAAAAGAAAAAGCCCAGAGCTGTGTTACACACATCTGCAATCCCAGCAACTAGAGAGGCTGAAGCAGGAAGATCGCCCAAGTTCAAGACTGGAGGCACCCTGTCTCAAAATAAAAAAATAAAAATGGGGCTGGGGGTGCAGCTCGGTGGTATAAAACTTACCTAGCATGTGTGAAGCCCTGTGTTCAACCCCTTAGAACTTAAAAAAAAAAAAAAAAGATACCAATTATCACCAGGGGGAAAAAAGTTGCGCAAAACTTTAAGTTATAAACATAAAACTTCTAGATTTTGATAAAAATTTGAATTATGTGAAATTTCAAAGAATACACAAAAATACTCTGTTACTTGAGATTCCTGAGCCAGCAAACTGGAAAAACAGTGGATTGTGATCAGAGCAGAATATCTGAATAAATGATTTGAAGGTTTGGTGACTTTTTGGAATGACTTGATCCTGGGTATGAGTGTGTGACAGGTGGTTGAAAAAAATGAAAGAAATCAAGAGGCCAAAGTGTTAGCTAAACTGTTAATTCAGATGTTGAAATTGTCAAAGAATGACAATACATAACTGTGCTGGATATTTCCTAGGCCTACTTTTCTACCATCTTTTCTGTTCCAGTAGGCTGACCTGTATAGATGTCGCCATTGTCCCCTGGCATGGGTTAGTTTGGCCTAAAGAGAATCACACTAGGAAATGAAGAGAATAAAGCCAGGAAATCCCTCCAGCTCCCTCCCAGCAAGGTACCTCAAGCTACCTGTGTCCTTTCATTGGAAAGTCTTCATTGCCCTCAAGGTAGCCAAGTAACCACTCCCTCTCTTATCTCTTCCAGCTTAGAGATGCTAACTGTTGCTACAGGTTATTATACTATTTCTCGTGGTATCATTACACCTGCAACCTTGAAATAGTACCTTTATAAAATAAGCTCTCTTTGGATTATCCTGACAAGTATGTCATCTGTTTCTGTTGAGATCCTGACTATTAGTAGTAATAGTGATGAAAAGGATGGTGTTATAGAGATTAGTGGAAAGTAAGTAGAGAAAAGTAAATAACATTTAAATAACTTCTAACATACTTTAAGCTGTATGTTGAAGAACTTCTTTAAGCTCTTTGTAGATATTAACCCATTTAATCATTACAATTACCCTATGTGGTGAATACAGATTTTTGTCTGTTTCACTTCCAAAACCAACACCCAGCACAATTGCTGGTTCACAGTAGGCACTTCATATATTGATTTAAAATACACACAACAGTGTGGCATGGTGGCACACACCTGTAATCCCAGCGACCCAGGAGGCAGAGACAGAAGGATCACAAGTTCGAAACCAGAGGCAGTCTGTGTAATTTAGTGAGACCCTGTCTCAAAAAGTAAAAAAATGGGCTGGGGGTGCAGCTCAGTGGTACGGCACTTGCAAAGCAAAGCATGCAAGCATGAGGCCCTGGGTTTAACCCCTAGTTAAAAAAAAAAAAAAAAATTAGCAGCTTTAGTTGGGAAGAGCTGGCTTTTACAGTATGGTTTAACATATCTCCTATTTACATTTTAGAAAACTATAGGAAGATTAGCAAGTTGTAACTCCCCAGATGACAGAAACTAAACACTAAACGAAACCATATGTGAATGACTTCCCTGGGTAGCCTACAGTAAAGTCTTATTCCTTTGTCTTCTCACAAGGTAAACAAGAACTTGGGCCCCCGATTTTTTAAATGTAATATTCAAAGTCAAAGTTGCAAATTTTAAAATATTTATTACCCATTTGCAGTCTAGAGGCTTATTCAATAGAGTAGACTGCCTTTAAACCTCAGTTATGAGTTAAAATAAGCAGCTAAAAGGGAAGAGAGCAAACAAATACGCTTGTGAGTATAAAACGTAAAAATAAAGGGAAAAGTGGGAGCTGGGAACATAGCTCAGTGGCAGAGTGCTTGCCTAGAATGCCAGAGGCCCTTGGTTGGATCTCCGGCACACCATCAAAAAGGTAAGGATGAGTGTTTAGTCAGTCTGTATAACCCTTTTCAGTTTTCAAAGTACTTCATAACTCATAAAATAAATCCTACATTTAGGACCCAAATTAGCAAGATCACCAACTATACACACTGACAGAAATTAAGCAAAGATGAGTGTGAAAACTAGGGGAGAAAACATAAAATATGTGAATCAAAGAATGAAGAAATATACTAGATATAAAACACCCTCCACTGGATGCTCAGACTTATGGAATAATCAAGGCAGCTATGACATCTATCTAATAAATAAAAACCTAAAAGCCAGGGAAATAGAGGACCAATATAGCAAAATGAGAACTCCAAATGTTTTCTGAAACCAGATTTGATACTTTTTCTGTATATTATGTTACACTCCAACGCACGGGGGCAATTCCTACGTATACAAATCTAGAAACCTGAGAAGTTTCCAGAATAATGGACCCACATTGGAGTGAAAATCGGCAAGGAACAGTGAGGTGTAAGGCCACGACTGGGAAGGAATGGCCAGATACAACACTGCAAACGAAAGGTGGACATATAAGCATCCTTACGTGAAAGGTGGAGAAGCAATGGGGTTGGATTTGGTTGAAGAAAGACAAAACAGAAAAGCATGGCCTCAGAAGCAATAGCGTGGGTGAAACTTAAAGAGGGACAGATCCATACCACAAGCGAGAACTACGGGACCCACAAATCAGATTCTACGGGATGGGGAAAGGTCCAGTTCGCGACCGATCAGCTCCGACTAGTTGCTAAAAAGCGGCAAAGATGTAGCTTCGCAGCCCCACCCCATACGGCAGCTCCTCCCCATGGGGGACCTCACGAGGCAAACCGCCGGGCTTAGGGTGTCCCTCGAGCCTAGGTCCCATTCCACCCCGACCCTGCGGCGCAGAACGGCCTCTCTGGGCCCCTCACCGAACGCTGCAGCTCCCCAAGCCAAAACGAGGCGCGCTCCTTTCCGCTGGGATCTGGGTCGTGGTAAAGCGCCTGCACTGCCTGGTACACCAGCTGCAAGGTAGGCTTCGCTCCTTCCATGGTAGTGGCTGCGGTGGTGACAGCGACCGCTCTGATTCTTCTCCCGAGGCTTCCTGGCTGCTCCGCCTTCGCGCTTCCTCACTGTCTAGGCCACGGCCGCTCCCTGACTGGCGCCATCTCCTCCTCTTTGGCCGTTACCAGGGCAAAGGGGTTTCCCGTGGAAGTTGCCCCCCCGGAAACAGCCGAAAGGTCGTTTTCAGGTTCCAGGCCTTTTTAGCCGGTCTTTCCACTAGAATCCAGACTCCTGAGTCCAGACGCCTGTCCTTGCTTCTTCACCTGGTGACTTGCGCTCCGAAGCCCATCTCAGGCTGACACAAACCACGCTGCTTACCTAAGCAGCGTTTTACCGGACCGGAAGCGGCAGCCCAGATACCTTTGGCACACTTCCGCCTGGTGCACAACAAACGGCCTCCTTCCTGGCACGCCTCCCCTTGTCTCCCCGCCTCCTTCCGGAAGTGACCCTGCAGGGCCAGAAGCCAGGAAGAAGGAGCACCGAATAGGTTTTTAGTTTTTGTACGTCCACCTTGACCATTAGGACCCAAATGTGTCACATACCTGAGCTACTCTCCCTTGGCAATGAATCCGAGGTCTTTCCTCTCCCTTCCTACTTCCCCATCCCTCTCCCGAGAATCCTTTCTGGCCCTGGTCGGTGGTAAAGGCGTGTCAATTCAACTTTGTAGTGTCCTAGAGAGCCAAAGGTGACTTAAGACTTGTTCCTACTCTTAACAGCTGGAGGAGACATGTAACCAAATAACAATTCACAGACTTCAGACATGTGCCACATTGAATAAATTTAAAATAACTTGAATCTCCGTTGAACCTCCCTTCTCTATTAAGTCTTTATGCCCAAAAGGAGTCTGTCTCATTCTGCCGCTTATGATACCCTGAGTTCCAGAGTTTATGCATCTATCTCTGGGGTTATTCTCATTTTGGATTATATTTTGGGGTATGCCTTACTTTCTGAATAAAAAAATCAGTAGTCTTAACAATTCTCAATTCACGAAACAATATAGAAATTTTGGAATACATATTATGGAGAAATTTGGCACTAAAGGTAGCAGCATGTTAAGGGAGTTCCCAACATTGCTGCTTCTCCTTTGCACTAAAAAAAATAACTGCTACTCTTTGATGAATCCGTAGAGAGTGTTAAACACTGTAGTTACAAGTTGGCCTTTCAACCTTGCTGAATAAACTCTCATTTAAAGAATGAGAATTTTGCCGGGCGTGATGGCCAGTACCTTTCATCCCAGTGACTTAGGAGGCTGAGGCAGGAGGATCACAAGTCCTAGGCCAGAGGCAGCCCCTGCGTATCTTAGTGAGATCTTGTCTCTAAAAAAATGGGCTGGAGGTGCAGCTTAGTGATAGAGCGCATGCAAAGTACATGCGAAACCTTGGGTTCAGCCCCTAAATACCGCCAAAAAAAGCGGGGGGGAGACAGTTTAAAGAAGGAAAGAATAAGGGTAATGTAATTTGCCCAAGGTTATTCAGTTCATTAATGGAAGTTAGGATTTTATTCCAGACCAACATTGTTCAAAAGCCAATCAAATAGCACAACCCCTATCACCCGGTATTGTACTTTGCTTCTGAATTGTTATTGTCAAGAAATTTTAATTGCCCACATCATGATGAAAAAACCATGACTATAATGTTGATATAATTTCAAGCAAAATAAAGGAAACTTTATATTTAAACTACCTAATTTGATAGAGGGGCTGGGATTTAGCTCAACTGGTAGAGTCTGTTCTGCAGTCTCTGAGATCCCAGGTTCGATTCCCAGCACTGCAAAAATGGGAGAAGGACATGGCAATCCACTCCTAAGGCAATCCTGAAACAATAAGCCATTGAAAACCCTATAAGGGTCTCTATGAGTGAGACACAACTTGACAGCACCTAACAATAGTTCGCCAGACATGATACTGCATGCCTGTAATCCCAGCAGCTCAGGAGGTAGAGACAAGAGGATCATAAGTTCCTGGCCAGACGCAGGCAGCAAAATTTAGCTAAACCTGGATCAAAGTGAGGTATTAAAAAAAAAAAAAAAGGGTTGGGGTGCAACTCAGAGGTAGAGACTTGCAAAGTCTGTGTGAGGTTCTGGGTTCAGGGCCCCAGTACCAATTAAATTAAATTAACTAATAAACCACCTAATTCATTCATTCATGAAAATAAAGATGTAGTAAGAACACCTTCGTCTCTGCCCTCATGGAATTTACTGTTTAATTCAAAGAAAAACAAGCAATTAAATGCTGTGTAAAAAGTTTTATGAAGCTGGAAGTAATACCAGTGACTTGTGAGGCGGAGGCAGATGGATCACAATTTCAAGGCAAGAGGCCACCTGCATAGCTTTGTGAGACACTAATTCAAGATAAAAAATTAAAAATGGGCTGGGAGTGCAGCCCAGTGGCAGATCACTAGCAAAGTATGTGTGAGGCCCTGGGTTCAACCCCCGAGTACTGGAAAAATAAAATTGAGTTTTATGAAGGCTGGAAATGTAGCTCAGAGGTAGAGCACTTGCCTGGAATTTATAAGACCCTGGATTCCATCCCCATTGCTGAAAAAAAATTTTTTATAAATATCCATAAGCAAAAGAATGGTTTTGGCCTCCTACCTCTACATTAAAAATATAATTGAGCCTAAATGTAAGAACTATAAAACACCTGGAAGAAAACAGATATGTTTCTATGACCTTGGACTGTTGTTGTGAGGTGCCATTGAGTCGGGTCTGATTCATAGTGACCTTATGTACAACAGAATGAAACACTCCCAGATTCTGTGCCAGGCACATGATCTTATCTATGTTTAAGCCCATTGTTGCAGACAGTATATCAGTTCATCTAGTTGAGGGTTTTTCTTTTTTTCATTGACCTGTCACTCTCCCAAACATGATGTCCTACTCCAGGGATTGGGTCCTCCTGACTACATGTCCAAAATACATAAGATGCAGTCTAACCATCCTTGCTTCCAAGGAGCACTCTGGTGGCACTTTTTCTCAGAGAAATCTGTTGGTTTTTTTGGCAGTCCATGGTATATTCAATATTCGTCTCCAGCACCATAATTCAAAAGCATCAATTTGTCTCCTGTGTCCCGTGTTCAATGTTCATCTTTCACAACCATATGATGCAACTGAAAATACCATGGCATGAGTCAGGCACACCTTTGTCTTCAATGTGACATCTTTATTTTTCAATACTTTAAAAAGATCTTTTGCCACAGCTCTTCCCAATGCAATGCGTCTTTTGAATTTCTTCACTGCTGCTTCCAGGGTTGTTGATTGTGGAACCAAGTAAAGCAAAATCTTGGACAAACTCAATCTTTTCTCCATTTATCATGAAGTTGCATACTGACCCAGTTGTAAGGATTTTTGTATTGTTGACATTGAGTCACAATCTGTACTGAAGGCTCTGTTCTTTGACCTTCATCAATGTTTCAAATCCTCTTCACTTTCAGCAGAGTTGTGTCATCTGCATGACACGGGTTGTTAATGAGTCTTCCTCCAATCATGATGCCACGTTCTTCTTTATGAAGTCAGGTTTCTTGGAGTATTTGCTCAGCATAGAAATTGAAGAGGTACAGTGAAAGGATACAGCCCTGAAGCACACCATTCTTGACTTTAAACGAGGCAGTCTTTCTTTGTTCTGTTTTGAATGATTACCTCCTGGTCCATGTACAGATTCTTCATGAGTACACTTAAGTGCTCTGGTATTCCCATTCTTCACAATATGATCCATAATTTGTTGTGATCCACACAATCAAATGCCTTTGCATAGTCAATAAAACATAGATAGACCTCTTCCAGATATTCTCTGCTTTAGCTAATATCCATCTGACATCAATGATGATGTCCTTGGTTCCATGCCCTCTTCTGAATCCAGCTTGATTTTCTGGCAGTTCCCTGACTATATACAGCTGCATTGGCTCTTGGATGATCTTTAGCAAAATTTAGCTTGTGTGTGTTAATAATGATATCATTTGATAATTTCCACATTCAGTTGGATCTCTTTTCTTGCAATAGGCACAAATAGGGATTGCTTCCAGTCAGTTGGCCAGGTTGCTGATTTCCAAACCTCTTAGCACAAACAAGATAGCACCTCCAGTGCTGCATCTGTTTGTTGAAACATCTCAGTTGGTATTCCATCAATTCCTGGAGCCTGGTGTTTCACCAATACCTTCAAGGCAGCTTCCACTTCATCCTCAGTAAAACTGGTTCCTCATCATATGCAACCTCTTGAAATGGTTGGTCATCCACCAGTTCTTTTTGGTATAATGACTCTGTGTATTCCTTCCATCTTTTTTTTTTTTCTTTTGGCAGTACTCGTGGTTGGACCCAGGGCCTTGTGCTTGCATGCTCTGCAAGTGCTGGACCACTGAGCTGCATTTGACCCCCAGCCCACTTTTTTTTTACTTTTTGAGACAGGGTCTTGCTAAGTTATGCAGACCACCTCTGGTTTCGAACTTGAGATCCTCCTGCCTCTGCCTCCCGAGCCACTGGGATTACAGGTGTGCACCACCTCGCCTGGCTTCCTTCCATCTTTTGATGTTTCCTGTGTCATTTAATATTTTCACTTTAGAATCCTTCACTATTGCCACTCAAGGCTTGAATTTTTTCTTCAATTTCTTTCTTTCTTTTCTTTTTTTTTTTTTTGGTACTGAGGATTGAACCCAGGGCCTTGTGCTTGCATGCTTTGCAAGTGCTATACTACTGAGCTGCACCCCCAGTCCATTTTTTTACTTTTTGAGACAGGTCTCGCTAAATTACTCAGACTGCCTCTGATCTTGAACTTGCGATCCTCCTGCCTCAGCCTCCCAAGTCTCTGGGATTACAGGTGTGCACCACCACACCAGGCTCAAAAGTCTTTTTTTTTTTTCAATACTGGAGTTTGAACCCATGGCCTCACATAGATTTGCAAAGCCTTCTACTGCTGAGCCACAATACCCTTTCTTCAATTTCTTTCTTTTTTTTTTTTTTCACTACAGCAGGTTGAACCCAGGGCCTTGCACTTGCATGCTCTGCAAGTGCTGTACCACTAAGCTGCACCCTCAGCCCATTTTTTTACTTTTTTGAGACAGGGTCTCACTATATTACACAGACTACCTCTGGTCTCGAACTTGTGATCCTCCTGCCTCCTCCTCCCGAATCGCTGGGATTACAGGTGTGCGCCATCATACCTGGCTCTTCTTCAATTTCTTAAGCTTGAGAAAAACAGAGCTTATTCTTCCCTTTCGGTTTTCTGTCTCCAGCTCTTTACACGTCATTAAAATATTTGATTTTGTGTTCTCAAGCTGCCCTTTGAAATCTTCTGTTTAGTTCATTAACTTCATCATGTTTTCCTTTTACTTTAGCTGCTCAACATTCAAGGGCAAATTTCAGAGTTTCTTTTGACTTACAATTTGGTCATTTCTTTTTTTACTGTCTTTTTAATAACCTTTTGCTTTCCTCATGAATGATGTCTTTGATGTCATGCCACAACTGATCTGGTCTCCTATCATTAGTGTCTAATGCATTAAACCTGTTCTTGAGGTGGTCTCAACTCAGGTTGATATACTCAAGTTCATTAATTGGCTCTCATACACTGGTTCTAAATTTCTTCAGTTTCAGTTTGAACTTGCATATGAGCAGTTGATGGTCTGATCCACAATCAGCACCTGGTCTCATTCTGACATTTGATATTGAGCTTTTCCATCATCTTTTTCCACAAATGTCCTTGATTTTGTTCCTGTATGTTCCATCTGATAAAGTCCATGAGTACAGTCACCATTTATGTTAATGAAAAGATGTATTTCCAATGAAAAGGTCATTGGTCTGACAAAAGTCTATCATGTGATCTCATGCATTGTTTCTGTCACCAAGACCATGTATTTCAACTACTGAGCCTTCTTTGTTTCCAGCCTTTGCATTCCAGTCACTAGTGATTATCAGTATAGCCTGACTGCATGTTCAATGTATTTCAGATTGCAGAAGCAGGCAAAAATCTTCCTTATCTACGTTTGTGGCCTTAGTGACAAGTGCATAAATTTGAATAATAGTCTTAGCAACTGGCCTTTCTTGTAGGCGTATGGATATTATTCTATTGCTGACAGCACTATACTTCAGGACAGATCTTGAAATGACTTTTTTGATGATGAATGCAATCCCATTTCTCTTTAATGTGTCATTCCCAGCATAGTAGAACATATGATTATCTGACTCAAAATGGTCCATGGCAGTCCGTTTTAGCTCACTGATGCCTATAGTATCAATGTTTATGCACTCCATTTCCCTTTTCACAATTTCTAATTTTCCTAGATTCATACTATGTACATTCCACCTTTCAGTTATTAATGGATGTTTGCACTTGTTCCTCCTCGTTTTGAGTTATGCCACATCAGCAAATGGAGGTCCCTGCGGCTTTACTCCATTTCCATCATTAAGGTAGACTCTACTTTGAGGAGGCAACTCTTCCCCAGTAGTCTTTTGAGACCTTTTCAAACTGGGAGGCTCATTTTCCAGGACTATATCTGACAATATTTCTCTGCTATTCACAGGGTTTTCAATGGCTTATTGTTTTGGTGTGGGCTGCCAGGTCCTACTCCCTATTCTGTCTTAGTCTGGAAGCTCAGCTGAAACCTGTCGACCATGGGTGACCCTGCTGGTGTCTGTAATACCAGTAGCATAGGGAGCCTCATAGCAACATGCAACCTCCCACAGTAGAGCAAACTGACAGACATGTGGGGGACCTTGGATTAGGCAATAGTTCCTTAGATATAGCACCAGAAACAATCAACAAAACAAAAGAGGAGATAAATTGAACTTCATCAATACTAAAACCCCTTTGTATATCAAAAGATACTATAAACAAAATGAAATGGCAATCCAGAGCCAGGCACGGTGGCTTGGGAGGCAGAGGCAGGAGGATTGCAAGTTCGAGACCAGAACAGTCTGCATAACTTAGCAAGACTCTGTCTCAAAAAGTAAAAAAAATAGGCTGGGGTGCAGTTCAGTGGTCCAGCACTTGCAGAGCATGCAAGTGCAAGGCCCTGGGTTCAACCCCCAGTACTGGGGGGGAAAAAAAAAAGAAATGGCAATCCACAAAATAAAAATTTCCAAGTCTTGTATCTGATAATCCAGAATTAGAATCCAGAATATATAAAGAACTCTTGTAATTCAACTATGAAAAGATAACTCAATTTTTTTAAACAGACAAAGGATTTGAATATGCATTTGTCAAATATATGCAAATGCACATAAATAACAGTCAACACCATTAGTCATCAGGAACTGCAGATCAGACCTACAATGAGCAAGTGCAGTGCCACACTCCTAAATACTGGCAACTGAGTGGGCTGAAGTAGGAGGATTACTTGAGCCTAGGAGTTCAAGGATAGCCTGGGCAACATAGTGAGACCCTGTCATTTAAGAGAAAAATAAGGGATTTGGGGATATAGTGCATGCTGGAGGCCCTGGGTTCCATCCCCAGCATTGCAAAATAAATAAATTAATAGTAGTAGTAGTAGTAGTAGTAGTAGTAGTAGTAGTAATAATAATAATAATAATAATAATAATAATAATAAGGTTCTAGGACTGATTAAAAATGATTTAATCAAGCCTGGCACCATTGTGCACACCTATAATCCCAGTGGCTCAGGACACTGAGGCAGGTAGATTACGAGTTCAAGGACAGAGGCAGTGGGAGTGCAGCTTAGTGGTGGTGGTGGAGTGCCCTGGGTTCAATCCCTCTAGGACTGCAAAAAATAATGATAATAAAATTTAAAGGTAAAATTTTAAAAAGAGAATGGTTTAAGTACCACATGGAAGCCTTGTGCCTAGCCCAGTGGTAGAGCATTTGCTTAGCATTTGCAAGGCCCTAGATTCAGTCCCAGCACTATGAAACACACACACACAGAGGTTTGGATGATAAGTGAAAAAAAATAGAGGTGACACCCAACCCAGAGGGAAGAGACTAGGAACACCACCTGGAGAAATTACTTCTGAACTGAAACAAGACTGATGGACGAACAAGAATCAATTAGGCAAAGAGCTAGTATTTCAGGCAGAGGCAACAACTGTGAAAGCCAGGAGGCAAAAGAAGAAAGTATATTCCAAAGACTGAAAGAAGTCCATTCCAGTTGAAAAATAGAGTTGGCATTGGATAGGAGCAAAAAAGGAGATTAAACAACGTCTCACACATCTTTGTGTCCTAATGTGATTGCCTAATAATATAATGAGTGCACAGAAAGTGTTTTAAATGACTCATCTCTTAGCTCCTTCGAGATTTCTCCTCTGAAAAATTGTGGCTGCAACACCAGATGTCTTGGGCAGAGAAGACAGCAAGAACAGAAACAAGAAACTATTCTAACAATCCTGGTAAGGAATGATGGTGGTCTGATATGAGGTGTTAGCAGTGGGAATGGAGATAGTAAGATGTAAGGGGAATTTTGGAGGAAGAATTTTGATATGGTAGTTGTTTGGGTTGCAGGTTGTAGGAGGAAAGAAGAGTGCCCAGGCTTCTGAGACAGGAGCCAGAAAAAACAGCTTTTATGTTAGCGGGAAGGGGAGCAAGGATAAAGATAATGAGTTTAGTCTTCGCCATGTTGAGTATTGACCTTCTTAACTACATAGCCAAAGCCAGCAGATGATAGCACATGTAGACCTAGAACCTAGAGATTGGGTTGAAGATGCAAACTTTGATGGTCATCAGTGTCTAGTTGGCAGCAGAAGGCACACAAGTGAATGAGATAAACAAGGTGAGTGACAGTCCCAAGCAAGCTTCCTTGGATAAACATTATTTAAAGGGCTAGCAGAGCAAATGAGGCTGAAGAAGGAGAATGTACAGTCTGGAGAGTGAAGGGTTGGTTTGTGGTTTTGTAGTTTTTTTGTTTTTGTTTTTGTTTTTTTGTGGTTGTTTATGCTTTGTGCTGTTTTTGCTGTACTTTGGGATTGAACCCAGGGCCTTGCACACACTTTGCAACTGCCCTACCACTGAGCTGCACCCCAGCCCATGTTTTAATTTTTTCATTTTGAGACAGGCTCTCAGTACATTACACAGGCTGCTTCTGGCCTGGAACTTGCTGTCCTCCTGCCTCAGCCCCCCAAGTCACTGGGACTGGAGACACACACCACCATGCCTGGCAGGGGGAGCATTTTTAAGCACCATCAATAAATGCTCTGTGGGGCTGGAGGTATAGCTCAGTGGTAGAGTGCGTGGCTACCATGTGTGAGGCCCTGACTTTAATCCCCAGTGCCACGAAAAAGCAAAACAAAACAAAACAAATAAATGAAACTAGGCATATTGGTACATACCCATAATCCCAGCATTTGGGAGATTGAGGAAGTAAAATTGCAAATTTGAGACCAGCCTGGGCTCCATAGCTTGACTCTGTCTCAAAAAACAAAATGAAGCAAAACAAACCCAAAACAAAAACAAAAACAAAAAAAACACTCCAGAACTTTCATTTTTTTGCAAATATTGTTTAAGAATTATTTTGAGCCAAGTGTGGTGGTGCACACCTATAATCCCAGCAATTTAGGAAGTGGAGGCAAGAGGATCTCAAGTTCAAGACCAGAGGCAGCCTACATAATTGAGACCCTGTTTCAAAATGAAAAGTAAAAAATGGGCTGGGGATGCAGCTCAGTGGTTGTTAGGTTGTTAGGTGCTGTCAAGTCAGTCCAACTCATAGTGACCCTACATAAACAGGTGAAACACTACTGTTACTGCTTCCCTGCTATTCATAGGGTTTTCAATGGCGGATTAATTTTTGGGAGAGGGCTGCCAGGTCCTTCTCCCAAGCCTACAACATCTGGTGTTCCCAAGCCCCATCCAAGTCCAAGTCTCCCATCCAAATACTAACCAGGCCTGACCCTGCTTAGCTTCCAAGATCTGATGGGATCGGTCACCACAGTGCTATGGCTGCAGGCCAGGTCAGTGGTAGAATGTTTGGAAAGCATGTGTGAGGCCTTGGGTTCAGCCCCCCAGCACTGCAAAAAATAAATAAATAAATGAATAAAATAAAAATAAAAATAAAAAAATTAAGTAATTTGAAATAAAATATCAGAAATATAGTTTATATTTGTAATACCAAAAACCTTTTTGTCCTTAGGCACAATGGCCACACTGGAAAAATCGACCCTACTCCAACTGTAACAAAAAACAATACAACTCCTTCCTGGTAGCAAATGCAATACATTTCTTTAAGCAAAAAGGTGAACTTTTTGAAGGAAAGAAGGAAAAGGAGGAGTGTTTCTTTCATCAACTCGTGGTAAGCTTACCCATATATTGGAGGCTATTACTTCAGCACTCCAGTTCCCTACAGATGCTAACAGGGGCATTGCCAGAAAAGCTTAGGGCTAGTGGCGCATAGTGGCTCATGCCTATAATCCTGCATTCATGGGCAGAGGCAGGAAGATCAAAGCAAGTTCGACACCAGCCTAGGCTATGTAGTTCCAGGCCAGCCAGGCCTACCTAGCAACACCCTGTCTCAAAAAAAAAAAAAAAAAAAAGAGAGAGAGAGAATTAAAACAAAACAAAAAGCCTTAGAGCTGCCATAGGATGCTATGAAGGTACACAAGGAAGTTTTGCCATTAACATACACTCATTAACATAGACCAAAACATTTGTGTCTTTCCACAATATCAGAATCTATTGAATATCAGTAGATTCACAAGCTACATCAGTTTCATCAACTTCACTTCACTGAGTACTCCTACTTTCACTTGGAGTTGTGATTCAGTCCAAAAAGAATCCTGAAACAGTCAGCCATTGAAAACCCCATGAGCATCACCATGAGTCAGATCCAACTCCAGGGCACCTAACAACAGCAACAACATAATACTCAAATCACACATCCCCACTTCACACAATTACATATAGGTTGCAGAGAGCTGATAAATGATAAAGACACTATAGGATGAAAGAGCCAAGGCAAAAAGTCAATACAGATGCAAAGAGTCACTGCAGGTAGTCAGGTATTGAGCTAACTAACCAATTTTGGAGATGTTGAAGTAAAGGGTCCAGATGGAGATATTAGAAGGAGGCAGGAATCAGCAGCAGACAGGATCACACTGACCTGGGGACAGTCAGAAGTTTGTCTCCTGGCAATCCTAGACAGAGGCCATGACAAGTACACTGGAGTGGCCCATGAAAAGCAAGAGGTTGGTGTGCTGTGCTGTAGTCTGAGGTATCTCTCCTTTTATGTATCTTAGATGAAGTGGTTGTATCATCTGTTGGTCTAGTATGTCCAGTAAGCTCACAGGTGGTAGTTGCTTAGTAGCTCCAACAGTCACTTTTCATTCTTTCGCTTATGGTTATGCTGGGGAGATGGTGGTTGACAAGATGCCAAGTTATTCCACCTTAACATTCGTATCCAAAACAGGCTGCTACCCTATACAAAACGGAGTGACTCAGGACAAGGCACAGCCAGAAAGCTTCTGTTCTATACACATCCTTAATTTTTTCTCTTGCCTTCTGACACACACATCCCCATCATGCTCCAATATGCAGGGTGAGGTGAACCACTGAACTCTAAGGAGTAGTTTCAAAGGCAGTGGGGCAAAAGTCAATGATTTTACCCCAAATACCCTTTCTTTTCTTGTTTGGGTTGCTCAACTTTCCTAGTTTCTTGAAGGAATGTTATTTTTTTCCTAAGCTAATTCAAATTGAGTTTCTGTTATGGCCATCAAGAATTTTGATGAATACTCTGCTGTCTTAGCTCAAGTTGTCATGACAAAGAACTATAGGCTGCATGGCTTACACAACAGAAATTTTTCTCACAATTCTGGAAGTTGGAAGTTCAAGATCAAGGTGTATCATCATGGTCAAGCTCTGTTGAGGGCCATCTCCCTGGCTTACAGATGGCTATGTTCTTGTTAGGCCACAGTCTTGTTGGATTAGGGCCCTACCCTTGTGAGTTCATTTAATCTTAATTACCTCCTAAAGATCCTATCTCCAGGTACAGTCACATTGGAGATCAGAGTGTCAATATATAAATTTAGAGAAGACACAAGGCAGTCCATGGCATTTACCATTACCCCCACTGGCCTTAGAGAGCTAGTAGAAGGCCCTTATCCATACATGCCCAAATGAATCAGATACCATCAGACTTGCTGGCACACAGATAGTGAAAATTCAGACAAAGGCAGCTGACCTGATAGTAAAGGTTCAGACAAAGCCAGGCTGATTGTGTCAGTGTTGGAGTTATGTTTCACTAGAAGACAATACCTTTGAATTGGATTTCATGACTCCCTGTCCAGGAACATGCAATCACGATTTTCTCAGATAGTAAAATGATACTTACAAGATAAAGGTATATGCATAAGAATGTTTATCCCAATGTGGTTTGCCTTAGTGAAAAGTATAAACATTGTCAATATTCATCAACAGGTAACTGATTAAGAACATAGGGTACATGCTTACCATAGGTACCAGGCAGTCATTGAAAATCGAGAGGAGGCCAGCGGGCTGATGACTCACATCTGTATTCCCAGTGACCTGAGAAGTGGAGGTAGGGGGATTGCAGGTTCCAGGCCAGAGGCTGCTTACACTTAGTGAGATCTTGTTTCAAGATTAAAAACAAAAATAAAAAATGAGTTGGGTGTACAGCCCAGTGGTAGAGCACTTACAAAGTGTGTGCAAGGCCCTGGGTTCAACCCACAAGTAAAAAAAAAAAAAAAAAAAAAAAGAAAGGAAAGGAAGATAGGAAGGAAGAGAGAAGAAGGAAAGAAACACAGAAACAAAGAGGAAGGAAGGAAAGAAGGAAGGAAGGAGGGAAGAGGAAGAGAGGGAGAGGGGGGAGAAAGAGAGAGAGAGAAAGAAAAGGAGGTAGGTGTTGGGTTTTTGTGTTAACATCTGTGCAGCCATCTTGGTTTTCAGCTGCCATTTCATAAGTTAAATTTCTGCCTCAGGAAGGTCATTTTAAATACATAATTTTGCTTCTTGGTATTGCCCCACCTTACTTAATCTATTATCCCATCTGGCCCCAGGCTCACCCCCTTTGGACATAATCTGATTTTAAAATGGCACTGTCGGGGGTGGCAACATTTGTGGCACCACCTGGAACCACTTCCCTAACTTCCGCCTCAACTGGAAAATTCCACTCTACCCCCATATAAGGAGCCATCTTGTGGTACCTTGCTGCTGTACTCATTTCCAGATGCAGCCACTCTGTCTTTCTGCCTATTAAAATCTCTCCAGTGAGTTCTTGAGTGCAGAGTGGTCTTTGGGAGACACTTTCACACACAGTATTCAGTAAAGATGTCCCTCACCCTTCTCCTTGGTCACTCATAGTCTTTGCTCCTCTCCTAACGAACTTTTTTTCTTTGGAAGCTGAAGGTAGAGGAGAGGAGTGGAGAAAGCAGCTTTCTCCCAACAGGATTTATTTTTTATTTTTGTGATGCTGGGGACCAAACCTAGGACTTCATTCATACTAGGGAAACGCTCTACCACTGAACTACACCCTAGCCCAATAATTAATTTGTATAATTCATATTACATCCAGTTCCTGACACTTTGCCCACTTTACTTCAGGGTATTGAACAATGCACTGGTGCTGGTCTGATTAGGCCCAAACTATTGCCCAACCAACGAGGCTGGGGAGTTAGTGGACTTCCCTCACAAATGCAGTAACACTGGTAGTAGATGGAGAAATGACTGTCTAGTCGTCACTGTTATGGCATGGTGGTAAGAGGATTGTCCTAAGAATCGGACACTATTGGTGCCATTCCCAATGCCACTTCCTTCTTACTCTACAGAAGAACTACCTTTCTAAGCTGGACTTCGCTACAGAACAGGATCGTAATACTTACCCATCCTCCACACAAGGAGGATCAGCTAAGATAACATGGCAATGTCTTAGAATTGACTCAGTGTAGACGGTTATAAATTGCTTATATTGAACACAGTGTAAACACTGTATAATAATTCAACACAGTTTAACAAACATATAGTCAAATGGTCACTTGTGGTCTTAGGGAGATATTGAGAAATAATTCATGGTTTGTTTGTTTTTTAAACCAAAGAACAACAGCTTTTTGAAATACTGGAGGAGCACTGTATTTAATGAAGAATGGAGGCAGGAAATGAGCCAATGTCTTGGCTAACTGCCCCCCACCCCAACCAAGCATCTGGAAGCTCTACCATACTTCTCACACTGCCTGTATCTCCCTGCTTCCCAGGGTCAGAGTGTTTACCAACCAGTTCTTTCTTCCTGAAGAATTTATATATTTACATCCCATCGATCACTCCCACCTCTTGTGCCCTTCTGTTTCATAATCACTGAGTATATAAATACTCTGGTTCCACATTACTGACTGTAGACCCCACAGCTTTTCTCTGAACAAACTAAAGCCCTCATCATCGTCCCGCAGTCTTCTAGATCTCTCTGCAGCATGGGACTTTCCAATTTCCTTGTCTCATAATTCCTTCTTGTTCCCACTCCAGTCCTAAACAACCAGTACTTTGTGTCTCCAAAGATTTCCATGTTATATACATGTCATATAAATGGAATCATATAATATATAGTCTTTTGTGAGTGGCTTCTTTCACTTAGCATATTTTCAACATTCATCCATGTTATAGCATAAATGAGTTCTTCAATCCTATTTAGAGCCTCTACTCATTTTAAATTAGGTTACTATCTTTTATTATTGAGTCATTGTTATTGTTGTTATGTGCTGTTGATTCAGATCCAACTCATAATGACCCTAAGTACAGCAGAACAATACTCACCACTATGCCATACATGCAATCTTTTTGTTTGAGCCTATTGTTGCAGCCACTGTGTTTTTTCTCCTTTTGAGTTGTGCCACCTCAGCAAAAGGAGGTCCCAGGGGCTTTACTCTATTCCCATCATTAAGGTCTACTCTACTTTGAGAAGACAACTCTTCTCCAGTCATTTCTTTAATGCCTTCCAGCCTAGGGTAGGAAGGGCTAATTTTCTGGCACAATATTTGACAGTGCCTCTCTGCTATTCATAGGGTTTTCAATGGCTAATTATTTTGGGAGTGGGCTTCCAGGTCCTTCTCCCTAAGTCTGTCTTAGTCTGGTATCACAGCTGAAACCTGTCCAGCAGGGTGGCCCTGCTGATATCTGAAATACCAATGGCATAGCTTTCAGCATCACAGCAACACACAAGCCCCCACAGCATAACAGTCTGACAGACACATTGGGGATTGAGTCATTAGAGTTCTTTATATCTTGTGGATACAAGTCCCTTGACAGATATGTGATTTGATTTGCAGATACTTTCTCCCATTCTGTAGATTTTCTTTTCACATTCTTTATTTCCTTTTTTTTTTTTTTTTTTTTTTTTTTTTTTTTTTTCTCTTTTTTTTTTTTTTTTTTTTTTTTTTTTTTTTTTACTTTTTTGAGACAGGGTCTCACTAAGTTACTCAGACTGCCTCTGGTCTTGAACTTGCCATCCTCCCACCTCCACCTCCCAAGACCCTGGGATTACAGGTGTGTGCCACTGCACCAGGCTTTTTTCTTTCTTTCTTTCTTTTTTTTTTTTTTAAGACAGGGTCTCGCTATGTAGGTAAGACTGGCCTTGAACTTGGAATCCTCCTGCCTTAGTCTCCCGAGTGCTGGGATTACAGGTATGAGCCTCCATGCCCAGCTTGCTTGTTTTTTCTTTATCTTTTTGACAGTCTTACTATGTCTAACTTATGATCCTCTTGCCTAAGCCTCCTGAGTATAGGGATTACAGGTATGATACTTGGTTTATTAAATTTATTCCTAAGTGTTTCTTTTTTATGCAATTGTAAATGGAATTGTTTTCTTAATTTTATCTTTAAATTGTTCATTTGAAGTGTACAGAAATACAATTGGTTTATATATTGATCTTGAATACTACAACCCTGCTGAACTCATGTGTCAGTTCTATTAGTTTTCTAGTATATTCCTTAGAGTTTTCTGTATAAAATATGCCATCTACACATAGAGATCATTGTACTTCTTCCTTTGCAGTCTGGAAGCCTTTTATTTCTTTTATAGCTATCTATGTCAATTGTGATGATTAATCCTGTTTGCCAACTAGATTGGATTGAGAGTTGCCTATGAGCTTAGTAAAGCACATCTCTGAGTATGTCTGAGTGTGTCTGTGAGGGCTTTTCCAGGAACTGTTAGACCTTACCCAATGAATAGATTAAGCCCTTGACAGACTCATAGTATGATGCCATTTTGGGAGGGGGTGAGATATAGGAGGTGGAGACTGGTTGAAGGAAGTAGGTCACTTAGAAGCATGTCCTTCGGGCTTGTATCTTGCTCCAGCCCCTTCTGGTATCCCTTTTCTGTGCTTCCTGGCTGCCATAATGTGAACTGCTCCACCACACTCTCCCCACTATGATGGACTGAATCTCTGAAACTATGACCTAAAATACAGAATTCCTCCCTTTAAGTTGTTCTCTCAGGTATTTTGGTTTCAGCAACATAAAAGTAACATACACCAATATAAACGAGTGAATGGTAATTAGCTAAGATAACCTATTTCCTACCTGGATGAGATAAAGCAGGAACCTAGCACTACATTCATATTATCGTGCAACCAGTCTCCCAAACTTTTCATCTTGCAAAACCGAAATGCTGTACTCATTCAACAACCGCCCCCATCTTCGCCCCTAGCAACCACCATTCTATTTTCTGTTTCTGTGAATTCAACTTCTATAAACACCTCATGTAAGTAGTAGTAGTTGTTGTTGTTGTTAGGTGCCATCGAGTCGGTATCCGACTCATAGCAACCCTCATAGGGTTTTCAATGGCTGACTGTTTCAGGATTGCCTTGGGAGTGGATTGCCAAGCCCTTCTCCCATCTTTGTGGTGCTGGGAATTGAACTTGGGACCTCAGAGACTGCAGCGCAGTGCTCTACCCACTGAGCTAAATCCCAGCCCCATGTAAGTAGAGTCATAGTTATTTAGAAGTTCCAAAGAGCTTAGGGATGAATACATAAACACACATCCATGTTCATAGTGGCATTGTTCACAATAGACAGGAGGTAGAAGCCACCCAAGTGTCAAGCAGTGGATGAATGAATAAACAAAATAAACATACAATGGCATATTGTTGAGCCTTAGAAAGGACAGGGTATGGTGTCTCACACATGTAATCCCAGCGACTTGGGAGGCTGAGGCAGGAGGATCACAAGATCGAGGCCAGAGGCAGCCTGTATAATTTAGCAAGACCCTGTCTCAAGATAAAAACTAAAAATAGGCTGGGGGGAGCCGGGCGTGGTGGCGCATGCCTGTAATCCCAGTGGCTTGGGAGGCAGAGGCGGGAGGATCGCAAGTTCAAGACCAGAGGCAGTCTGCATAATTTAGCAAGACCCTGTATCCAAAAGTAAAAAAAAAAAAAAAAAAAATGGGCTGGGGGCACAGATCAGTGATCCAGCACTTGCAAAGCATGCAGGTGCGAGGCCCTGGGTTCAACCCCGAGTACCACAAAAAAAAAAAAATAGGCTGGGGGTTCAGCTCACTGGTAGAGCACTTGCAAAGCATATGTGAGGCCCTGGGTTCAACCCTTAAGTACCAAAAAGAAAAAAAAAAAGAAAGGAAAAAAAAGGAAGGAAATTCTAAGGCATGCTACAACACAGTTATGAATCTTGGGATCATTATACTAAGTTAAATAAGACAGCTACAAAAAGACAAATATTTTATGCCTCCACTTACATGAGAGATCTATAGTAGTTGAATTCACAAAACCAGAAAGTAGAATGGCGGTTGCCAGGGGCTGAGATGGGGGGTGGATTTGTTTAATGAATACAGCATTTCAGTTTTACAAGATGAAAATTTTGAGGGGGTTGGTTGCACAACAGTATGAATATGCATAAAGCTTCTGAGCCGTATACCTAGAAATGATGAAGATGGTAACTTTTATGTTATGCTTTTTAGGGGGAGCCCTATGCATTATTTATTTATCTAATTTTTTTTTTTGAAATGGGGTCTTGCTATATGGTCTAGGCTGGTTTCAAGCAACTGGATTCATGCAATCTTCCTGTCTCTGCCTCCCAAGTAGCTGGGACTATAGGTGAACACCACCATAATCAGCAACTATACATTTTTTTGCCACAATAAAAAATAATTTAAAATTAAAAATATATATACATTTTAAACTGGGTGCCATGGCACACACCTGTAATCCCTGCAACTCAGGAGGCTAAGGCAAGAAGATCATGAGTTTGAGGCCAACTTGCACAATTTAACAAGATCCTGTCTCAAAACAATAATAATAATAAATAAATAAATAATAAGATGGGAGTGCAGCTTAGTGGTCGAGCACTCATCCAGCATATGTGAGGCCCTAGTTTCAATCCCTAGTACTGAAAGAAAAAAAAAAAAATGGGTTTCTAATTTGGCGAAAGGAAGGAGTTTGTATCTAGGTTCAGCTGAGTTTAATACATCTCCCAGGATTAATTTATGAAAATGTTTCCATAGTCCTTGTTTAATTATCCTCCAGGGACTTCTCTGCTCAGGGGATCATCCTAGTCTCCTGGCCAACACTACACAAGAACTAAGATAGAGGGATGGGCTGTGACTCTCATGACACATGGGCCTTTCTGGATCATTCCCCATATGTTGTAGGATGCCGGATGGAGTCTAATAAGCCACTCCGCACATGTTCAGATTAAGCTTCAATAGGGAAAAGGCAATCTTACAAGGTTGGGCCAACAAGCAAAAAGGAAGCAAGGATCCCACATCCCTCTATTATGCCACAGGGAGCTATGCTGGCGCCAGGTGCTCCCCTGGATCCACAGGATGAGTCTGTGCTGTGCAGAAAGGACATTGGACCCCCCTGTCCTGTCCTGTTAGAGAGCAAAGGTAAGAAAGCATCTGTGAGCGGCAAACACTGGGTTACATGGGGGTGGAGGGCAGTTGGGTTGTGGGATGCTCCGTGGAGTTTAAAGGAGTGAGAGGAACTCTGGCTTCCCAATGCTTGCGAGTGGTGGAAAAGGGCAGGCAGCCTGCGGGAGGAAGAAGCCTCCCCACAAGGTGCAAGCAGAGCTGGGTGCAACCCCATCTACTGGGAGTATGCCCACTTCTGACTGGGCGGTCTAGGTAACCTTCTTATAAGCTTCTGGGGCTGCTTCCAAGCAATTCCGTGCATTTTACCACAGGTACTGATTCACCAATAAACATAATACGCACTTGTACTATGCGATTTTTTTTCTATGTCTTTGCTGCTTACCAATTGAAGAATCAATAATTTGCCTACTATACTTGCCTGAGTCTTGTGTCATTTTTAAAAAGTAGCTCTCATAAGGGATATGAACAAGCTATTAAAGAAACACAGATGGCTAATAAATACATGAAAAGATTTAAGTCCTACTGGTAGTCAGTGAAATGCGTTAAAAAGCTGTAAAATAGCACTTTTCAACTACCATATTAGAAAAGACTTATGTGCTAAAAGAGATGAATCTATGTTGTCAAGGTTGTGAGGAGAAGGGCATCATCTTGTAGTTCTGAAGGGCATTCTGGCAGTATATGCCCAAATTTTGAGTATCTATAACCTTGGACCAATAAACTACATTCCTAGGAATTTATTCCAACTAGGAAATCTGAGAAATGATGTAGGTACAAAATTATTTGACAATACATTATCTACATAAGTAGACACCTATTGATAGGTAGTTAAATTATGATACACCACAGATTGGAATACTATGCAATCATGACAAAGAATGGTGGATACTATCATGTTGTTGTTGTTGTTAGGTGCTGTCAAGTTGGGTCTGACTGTTGTTGTTAGGTGCCTTTGAGTTAGGTCCAACTCATAGTGAGCCTATGTACAACAGAACTAAACACTCTGACATTGTACCATGCCTGGCACTATGTCAGTCCTTTCTGCTATTCATAGGGTTTTCAATGGCAGATTGTTTTGGGATTGTTTCAGGAGGGGGCTGCCTGTTCCTTCTCCCATTTTTGTGGTGCTGGGGATTGTACCCAGGGTCTCAAAGAGTACAGTGTAGCACTTTACCAACTGAGCTAAACCCCATTCTAAAATGGTTATTTTATGTATTTTAATATCTCTGAAATTAGAATGGTACTATAATCAATAACATGTCATAGTTTAATTAGCAACTGTTTCTGTCTGTCTGTCTTTCTTGTACTGAGGGGTTGAAACTAGGGCCTCACGGATCTAGGCAAGCACTCCACCACTAAGCTGCACCCCCAGCCCCTTTTTTGCTTTTTTATTTCAAATTGCACAGGCTCCCTCTGGTCTCAAACTCACCATCCTCCTACCGCAGCCTCCCGAGTTGCTGGGATTATAGGAGGGTGCCGTGGTGGCCAGACAGCACTTTCTTAATGGCATAAAAATTATAGTGCATACGGCTGGGATGTGGTTCAGTAGTGCTTGCCTAGCATGCACAAGGTCCTGAGTTTGATCCCCAGTACTGCAAAAATAAATAAATAAAATAAAAGTATAGCACATCTTACAGGTGATAGCACACTATTTGTGACTTAAAAAATATTGTGTATTTGTTAACATATAGTTGAGTGGGAAAAGTGGGTTACTTAACATTTTGGAAATGTTTGGTTACTGCTTGGAGGTCCCCGGAAATGATCATATGTACAGTCATAGCATTCCCCTTCCCATAAGCTTCCTCCTGCCTTCTTCTACCCCTTCCTCACAGAGTAGAAGAACTTCCTCCCTTCATCTCATACATAGCGTTCAGCATGGATGCCTAGCTTCAGGGACATTTGCTCCTTTTTGGCATATGTCCAAAATGTCAACTTTTCAACGCTGGGCGCGGTGGCCCATGCCTGTAATCCCAGCGGCTTGGGAGGCGGAGGCAGGAGGATCGTAAATTCAAGACCAGAGGCAGTCTGCGTAACTTAGTGAGACCCTGTCTCAAAAAGGAAAAAAAAAAAGGCTGGGGGCACAGCTCAGTGGTCCTGCTCTTGCAAAGCATGCAGGCGCGAGGCCCTGGGTTCAACCCCCAGTACTGGGAAAAGAAAATATCAACTTTTCAAAATGTTTTAAGGTAATATGTTGACATGATTGTTGTTAAGACTATAATGGAGAATATTTGAGAAGCCAGGGATGGTGGTGTATAACTGTAATCCCAACATTCAGGAGGCTAAAGTGGGAGGATTGTAAGTTCCAAGCCAGCCTCGGCTATGTAGCCAGACCCTGTCTCAAGAAGAAGAGGAAGAGAAAGAAAAAGAAGAAGGGAAGAAAGAGAGAGGGAAGGAAGGAAGGAACGAATGAAGGAATGAAGGGATGAAGGAAAGAAGGAAAGACATTAATATTTGATAAAGTAATATGTTGTAGTGTGTCTAGGCTGCTATAACAAAATACCATAGACTGGGTGACTCAGACACAATGGAAATATATTGCCTGCAGTTCTAGAGGCTGAGAAGTCCAGATCAAATCACAGCCACTTTGGTATTTGGTGAAGGCTCATTTCCTGGCTTAGAGATGACACCTTGCTGTATCATCACAGGGTGAAAGAGGCAGTGGAGTTCTCTGGGGCCCCTTTTATAAAGATACTAATTCCACTCACTAAGCCTCTGCCCTCATGACCCCATCACCTTCCAAAGGTCTTACTGTCTAATACTGTCACCTTGGTGGATTAGGTTTCCAAATGTGACTTTTGGATGGATGCAGACATTCAGACCACCGCCACAGTGTGAAAGTAACACAGTGAGACTGCTAGAGAAGGGGCTTAAAAAGAAGTCTCTTTTGAGGGACTACCTTAGTCTGTCCTCAGTTGCTATAACAAAAATACCGGAGGCTGGATAACTTGTGAAGAAAAGACATTTATTTACCTCACAGTTTTAGAGGCTGAAAGTCCAACTAGCCTGGTGCCTGCTCTGGCTAGGATCCCTTGGCTTGATCACATCATGGGCTGCATGCACAACAGAAGTGTGTATGAGAGGGAAGCATCAAATGGCAAGGCAGGAAGCCAGGCGGCTTTTAGGTGTCAGGATTGCTCTTCTATTTACTTACTTACTTATTTTTATTTTGGTTTTCTGAGACAGAGTCTTGCTATGTAGCCCAAGCTGGCCTTGAACTCAATCCTTCTGCCTCAGCTGCCTGAGTTCTGGGATTGTAGGTGTGCCCCACCATGCCCAGCCCTCAGTGTGATATTTTTGTACAGGCATAGAACACAATTTGGTTATATTCATCCCCCTTTTTATGTTCTGTTATCCGCTCCTCCCAGCCCCCTTCTTCTTCCCTAATATTCCCCTTTCGACTTTCATGTCATCTTTTTTATTTTTTTCCTAGATTCCACAGAGGAAACATGCAATGCATATCTTTTTAAGTCTGGCTTATTTTGTCAACATGATGATCTCCAGTTCCATCCCATTTTCCTGCAAATGACAGGATTTTGTTCTTAATTATGACTGAATACCTGATTGTGTATATATACCATAGGATTTACCTAAATTTTTTTTTTTTGTCTGTACTGTGGGCACTGAACATAGGGCCTCACACATACTTGGCAAGTGCTCTACAACTGGGGTGCACCCTCAGCCCCTTTTAATTTTTTTTTTTCTTTTTTAACCAAGACAGGGACTTGCTAAGTTACACAGGCTTCCTCTGGCCTCTAATTCTCAATTCTCCTGCCTCCACCTCCCATGTTGCTGGGATTACAGATATGCGCCACTGTGCCTAGCAGGACTTACCACTTAAGGATGCATCACTTCTCAATACCACCACTCTGAGGAACAAGTTTCCAACACATGAAACATTGAGAGACAAACCATATCCAAACAATAGCAGGTGCCTAACAGCTAAGCAGGGTCAGGCCTAGTTAGTCCTTGGATAGAAGACCCTCTGAGAACACCAGAACCTGTAGGCTTGGGAGAAGGACATATCAACCCTCTCCCAAAGAAACAATCAGCCATTGAAAATCCTATGAATAACAGAGAAGCATGACAATAGTGTTTCATCTGTTGTACATAGGGTTGCTATGAGTCGGATACTGACTTGACAGCACCTAACAACAACAACAACCACCAACTACTATTAACCAACAGTACAGAGATGCTGTTTCCTCCTCTGGGTGTTAGATTGGACACTGATTTTTACATCTACCCCAAAAGCATATTAAAATATTTCTTCCATGGCTAGATTTGCTCAGTGGCAGAGCACTTGCTTAGCATGTGAGAGGTCCTGGGTTTGATCTCCAGCAATGAAAACACAAAATTTCTTTCAGATTTAACCAAACTTAAAACCTTTCCTCTGTGAAAGACCAAAAAGGAAAGGCAATATTAATACAGGGGGATAACATTTGAAAATAACATATCTGACAAAGAATTTGCCTCTAAATATATATATAAAGAATACTCAAAATTTAGTAATAAGAAATGGACAAATAAGCCAATTTAAAAATAGGCAAAAGATTTGAACAGACAATTCATCAAATAGGCAAATAAGCTCATGAAAATATGTTCAACATCACTAGCCATTGTAGTTATTTGTTGTTAGGTACCATCAAGTTGGGTCTGACTCATACATACAACAGAACAAAACACTCCCTGATTACATGCTAGGCACACAATCATTTTTATGTTTAAGCCCACTGTTATAGACAGTATATCAATCCACCTAGTTGAAGTTCTTCCTTTTGTTTTGTTGACTTGCCACTCTCCAAAACATGATATCCTTTTCCAGGGATTGGTCCCTTCTGACAATATGTCCAAAATATACAAGACTCAGTCTTGCCATCCAAGGAGCACTCGGGTTGCCCTTCTAGGACAGATCTGTTGGTTCTTTTGGCAGTCCATGGTATATTCAATATTCATCTCCAACAGCATAATTCAAAAGCATCAATTCTTCTCCTGTCTCCCTTATTCAGTGTCCAGCTTTCATAACATCATATGATGTGACTGAAAATACCATGGCATGAGTGAGGTGCACCTTCCTCTTCAATGTGACATCTTTACTTTTCAACACTTTAAAGAGGTTTTTTGCAACAGCTTTTCCCAATGCAATGCGTCTTTTGATTTCTTGACTGCGCCACTAAGCCTCTACCCTCATGACCCCATCACCTTCCAAAGGTCTTACTGTCTAATACTGTCACCTTGGTGGATTAGGTTTCCAAATGTGATTTCCATGGATGTTGACTATAGAACCAAGTAAAGCAAAATCTTGGACCATTCAATCTTTTCTCTATTTATCATAAAGTTGCATATTGACCTAGTTATAAAGATTTTTGTTTTGTTGATGTTGAGGTCCAATTCATACTGAAGGCCATGTTCTTTGATCTTCATCAGTAAATGTTTCCAATCCTCTTCACTTTCAGCAAGAAGAGTTGTGTCACCTGCATAACACAGGTTGTTAATGAGTCTTTCTCCAATCATGATGACATATTCTTCTTTATGAAGACCAGCTTCTTAGATTATTTGCTCAGCATAGAAATTGAAGAGGTACAGTGAAAGGATACAACCCTGATACACACCATTCTTGACTTCAAACCAGGCAGTCTTTCTTTGTTCTGTTTGAATGATTGCCTCCTGGTCCATGTACAGAGTCCTCATGAGTACACTTAAACGCTCTGGTATTCCCATTCTTCACAATGTTATCCATAGTTTGTTGTGATCCACACAATCAAATGCCTTTGCATAGTCAATAAAACATAGATAGACCTCTTCCAGGTATTCTTTATTTCAGCTAATATCCATCTGACATCAGTGATGATGTCCCTGGTTCCATGCCCTCTTCTGAATCCAGCTTGATTTTCTGGCAATTCCCTGTCTATATAGTGCTACAGTTCCTTTTGAATGATCTTTAGCAAAATTTTGTTTCTGTATGACATTAATGATATTGTTCGATAATTTCCACAGTTGGTTGGATCTCCTTTCTTGAGAAAAGACACAAATAGGCATCTCTTCCAGTCAGTTGGCTAGGTAGCTGTTTTCCAAATCTCTTGACATAGATAAGTTAGCACCTCCAGTGCTGCATCTGTTTATTGAAATCAATTCCTGGAGCCTTGTTTTTCACCAATTCCTTCAAGGCAGCTTCTATTTCATACTATTGGTTCCTAATCTTATGCAACCTCTTGGAATGGTTGGTCATCCACCAATTTTTTTGGTATAATAACTCTGTGTATCCCTTCCATCTTTTTTGATGTTTCCTGCATCATTTAATATTTTCCCTGTAGAATCCTTTTGCCACTCAAGGCTTGAATTTTTCTTCCATCCCTTAAGCTTGAGAAAAACAGAGTGTGTTCTTCCCTTCTGGTTTTCTATCTCCAGCTTTTTGCCCATGTCATTATAGTATTTGATTTTGTCTTCTTGAACTGCCCTTTGAAATCTTCTGTTTAGTTCTTTAACTTCATCATGTATTCCTTTTACTTTAGCTGCTCAACATTCAAAGGCAAATTTCAGAGTCTCTTTTGACATGTAATTTGGTCTTTTCTGTCTTTCCTGTCTTTTTAATAACCCTTGTTTTCCTCATGAATGATGTCTTTAATGTCATGCCGCAATTCCTCTGTACTTCTATCATTAATGTCCAATGCATTAAATCTGTTCTTGAGATGGTCTCTGAACTCAGATGGGATATATTCAAGGTCATACCTTGGCTCTCATACATTTGTTCTAATTTTTTCAGTTTCCATTTGAACCTGCATATGTGCACTTGATGATCTGGTCCACAATCAGCACCTGATCTTGTCCCGAAATTTAATATTGAGCTTTTCCATCATCTCTTTACACAAATGTAGTCAGTTTGGTTCCTGTATGTTCCATCTACTGACTTCTATGGGTATTGTTGTTATGGTTGGGTGCCATTGAGTCGATATCTGACTCATAGCGACCCCATGTACAATAGGCAAAACACTGTTGTTACTTCTTCTCTGCTATTCATAATGTTTTCATTGGCAGATTGTTTTTAGGGAATGGATTGCGGGGTCCTTCTCCCAAGCCTACAACACCTGGTATTCCCAGGTGGTCTCCCATCCAAGTACTAACCAGGCCTGACTCTGCTTAGCTTCTGAGATCTGACGAGATCAGATGCCACAGTGGTACAGCTGCAGCAATGAAAAGGTCATTGGTCTGACAAAAATCTATCATGTGATCTCCAGCATTGTTTCTGTCACCAAGGCCATATTTTCTAACTACTCAACTTTCTTCTTTGTTTCCAACTTTTGCATTCCAATCACCAGTGATTATGAGTACATCCTGATTGCATGCTCAATCTGTTTCAGATTGTAGAAGCTGGTAAAAAATCTTCCCTTTCTTTATTTGTAGCCTTAGTGGTGGGTGCATAAATTTGAATAATGGTCATATTAATGGGCCCTCCTAATAGGTATATGGATATTATTCTATCATTGACAGCATTGTACATCAGGACGGATCTCCTTCTCCCTTGTCTGTCTTGGTCTGGAAACTCAGCTATAACGTGTCCACTATGGATGATCTTGCTGATATCTGTAATACCAGTAGCATAGCTTTCAGCATCACAGCAACACACAAGCCCCCACATTATGGCAAACTGCCAGACACGTGGGTAATCATTGGGTGTTAGGGAAATACAAACTAAAACCATAATGAGATATACTACATATTTCATAGAATGACAGGAATAGAAAATATTAACGATGCAAGTGCTGACAAGAATGCAGAGCAAGTAGTACATTGCAAGGGGAATACAAGGTGGTACAGTCACTTGGAAAATAGCTTGGTAGCTTTAAGCTAAATACACACATACCATATGACCCAGCAACTCCGCTCATAGGGATTTAACCTAAAGGCAGGAAAACATACGTACACCCCAAATCCTGCATGTGAATATTTATAGCAGCTCTATGCATAATTGCCTCAAACTAGAAACAACCCAGATGTTCTTCAGAGGCTGAAAGTGTAAACAAACTGGTACATCATTCAAAGGGATACTAGTCAATGACAGGAAGGAACAGACTATTGACACTAGTATTGGGAGATTCTCTAAGACATTATGCTAAGTATGAGAATGCATCTCAAGAGTTACATATTAGCAGCCAGGCACCATGGCACACATCCTTAATCCCAGCCACTCTGGAGGCTGAGGCAGGAGGATCCCTAATTCGAAGTCAGAGGCAGCCCACATAATAAAAAATAGAAATTAGTCTAGTGGTGCAGCACAGTGATAGAGTGCTTGCCTGGCATGTGCAAGGCCCTGGGTTTAACTCCCATTATTGGAAAAAGAAAAAAAAAAACAGTTACATATTAGCTGGGTGTGCTGGTGTACCCCTGTAATCCCAGCACCTGGAAGATTCACATGGGAGAATGGAGAGTTTGAGGCCAATTTAGGTTACATAGTGAGATCCTGTCTCAAAAGAAAGAAGCTACATATTATATAAACTCTTTAGGTGACATTCTCAAAGTGATAAAATTATAGTGTTGAAGTAATTTCTAGGTGTATGGAGTAGAGGTGATGTGACTGTAATGGAGAGTACCAGGGAGTTTTTTGCGGCGGGTGAGGGGTTGGTGGAGCTGTTTTGTATCCTGATTGGGTTATACAGGAAACAGTGCATGTGTTAAAAATTGTAGACCTAGGGTTGGGATGCTACTTAGTGATAGGACCCAGTGGTGAGAACTTGCCAACATGCATATGGCTCTGGGTTTCATCCCCAGCACCACATAAAGAAAATAAAAGTTGCTGGGAGCAGTAGCTCACGCCTGTAATCCCAGCCACTCAGAAGACAAAGCAAGGAGGATCACAAGTTCAATGCTGGAAGTAGCCTGCATAATTTAGTGAGACATGACTCAAAATAAAAAATATGGGCTTGGGGAGCAGCCCAGTGGTACAAGCAAGGCCCTGGGTTAAACCCCCAAGTACTACAAAAGAAAGAAAGAAAAGAAAGAAAATAGAAAGAAAGAAAGAAAGAAAGAAAGAAAGAAAGAAAGAGGGAGGGGGGAAGGAAAAAAGGAAGGAAGGAAGGAAGGAAAGAAGGAAAGAAAGAAGGAAGAAGAAGAAGGAGGAGGAGGAGGAGGAAGAGGAGGAGAAGAAAAGGAAGGAAGGAAGGAGGAAGGGAAGGAAGGAAAGAAGGAAGGAAGGAAGGAGGGAGAGAAGGAAGGAAGGAGGGAAAGTTGTAGAACTGAAGCTGGGCATGATGGCACACAACTTTAATCACAACACTTGGGAGGTAGGAGTCGTAGAATTGCAAGTTCCAGGTCAGTGTAGGCCACATAACAGACTCTCTCAAAAAAAACAAAACAAGATTAAAAAAAAAAAAAAAAGTTGTAGAACAAAACCAAAACAAATGAACACCAAAAATAACAAAATGAATAGTATTGATGTATGTTATTTTATGAAACAAAAAATTTTAAAATTATTTTCCCAAAGGAATACAGTGCTAAACAAAGAAATCTCTACGAAGACATGTAAGTTTGCTGGCTTCAAACTCATGACCCTTCTGAGTGCTGGGATTATGTGGGTGCACTATTTGAATTATTTACTCATATCATGCATATATATGTGTTACCTTTCTCTCCTGTGAAAGTAAATTTTATCCAAACACTACACACAGAGAATATAGGGCTTGCCCTCTTGCATTCCAAAGATTAGAATTTTCCCCCCCTCATTACATTTGAACATGTCTAGTTTAGCTCAGTTAGTAGAGTGCTGCTTGGTGCTGTCTGAGGTCCTGTGTTGGATCCCTAGCACCACAAAAATGTGAGAAAGACATGGCAGCCCACTCTTGAACAAATTCTGAAAAAAAAAAATCAGCTATTCAAAACCCTATGAAGGTTGCTATGAGTTGGACTGACTTGACAGCATCTAACAATAACAACATAAACATAGAGGTGGGCCTGGGGTTTAGCTCAGTTGGTAGAGTGCTGCTCTGTGCTCTCTGAGGCCATGGAATCAATCCCCAGTGCTGCAAAAAGTGAGAAGGATCTGACAGCCTACTCCCTGAAACAATCCTGAAACAAACAGCCATGGCAAATCCTATAAATAGCAGAGAAGCACTGACATAGTGCCAGTCATGGCACAGTGTCAGGGAGTGTTTTGTTCTGTTGTACATTGAGTTGCTATGAGTGGGATCTGACTCGACAGCACTTAACAACAACAATAACATAAACATAGGGTTAGCTAGAGGGGAAGTTTCCAAATGTTTACAGTGACAACCTGTGAGTAATGAGACTTAGGAAAGTTCTTTGGGTTCTTTTTTGTTGTTTCGTTTTGTTTTTTGAGATAGGATCTCACGGAGTAGTGTAGTCTGGTATGGAACTCACTATGGAGACCAAGGCAGCATTAAACTTGCACCAATCCTCCTGCCTCTGCCTCCTGAGTGTTGGGATTATGCATAAGCCACCATGCCAGTGTGGTTCTTCCTTTTTTCTTGCTATTTTTCTGTGTTGTAAGCATTTTCTCTACAAGTATATGTTATATTTATAATTTTTAAAAAACCTATTTTCATTTTAGAATAAAAAGAATATATTAGGGGGAAAGTCACAAGCTCACAGAGAATGAAAACCATGCTTTATATGTCTTTATATACTTAAACTCTTTATCAGAAATGGTATGTTGTTGTTGTTGTTGTTGTTGTTAGGTGCCGTCAAGTCGGGTCTGACTCATAGTGACCCTCATAGGGTTTTCAATGGCTGATTGTTTCAGGATAGCCTCGGGAGTGGATTGCCACATCCTTCTCCCATAGAAATGGTATAGGTGCAGGCTATTCTGCTGAATAAAACATTTTGGTTGCAAATTATAGATAAGTTATAACTATGGTGGATATCTATTGCATTACTTCATATTGAACTCTGAATTCACATGTGTTCATAGAGTAATGACTTACTGTAGAAAGGAGCTTTACTGTTTGCATCAAAGCTTCAAGATAGACAAGATGTTGCTTACTATGTCCATTTTACAAAGGAGGCTCAGAGAAGTAGTATCTGGCAACGACACAACTTAGATCCAAGTGTCTTGGTACCAAACCTAGTATATGTTACAGGACACTCACTCTCTTCTAGATATTTGTTTGTTTTTGTTTGTTTTTGTTGGTTGGTTTGTTTTTTAAAGTTTTGTGACAGGTCTTACTATGTAGTCTGGGCTGACATCAAATTTATGATCATCATTGGGCACAGTGGCTCACCCTCTTATTGCCAGCAACTTGGGAGATGGAGGCATGAGGATCACAAATTGGAGGCCAGAGGCAGCCTGCTAACTTAGCAAGAACCTATCTCAAGATAAAAACATTAAAAATGGGCTGGGGGTGCTGCTCAGTAGTAGAGTACTTGCAAAGCATGTGTGAAGCCCTGGGTTCAACCCTCAAGTACAAAAAAAAAAAAAAAAGGAAAAAAAAACCTTCATGATCCTCTTGTCTTGATCTCCTGAGTGCTGGGATTACAGGTGTGTGCCACATGAATAGAGTAAAGAGATCTGTGAATTTGGGTGAGATTATTTTCACTAACTTTGATCTGAAATTTATCATGTTCTTTCATCATTGTTGTTTGGTCTGACTCATAACACTCTCATAGGGTTTTCACTGGCTGATTGGGGATTGCTTCGGGAGTGGGTTGCCATGTCCTTCTCTTTTATCATAAATGTAGTAAAAGGTAAAAGTGTATTACCAACACATTTATTTTCACATCATAGTACAATCGCAGGTATCATGATGTATTTTTATGCTACCATTTAAAAATTATGGTAGTTATTAGATCTGTCACAAAAACTTATTTAGTGCCTCAACAGAGAAGTACATATATAACTGTACCAGAATTTGAAAGCATACTTTAAAGACTGTTATTCAAAATAATTGGCTTTATAATCTTATGTGCTTTGGTCTGTGTGTCCCAAAACATTACTCTGAGAAAGGGTCTCAGGTTTCACTAACCTGTGAAGGGGTCCATGACACCAACAAGGTTAAGATCCCTTACTCTAGAAGCAGCCTGGATGCTTGGCACTGCAGTGTCCTACCAGCCTGAGACTACTTATTTCTGGAATTTTATGAGAAAGCAAAACATTTCTGACTTGCTTAAGATATTTAGTTATTTTTCGGTTGCTGCCAAACCTAATCCTAGTTTGTGAATGTTTGCAGTCACATTATTCATAATAGCCTGTGTGGAAACAGCATGATCTCCCCACACAGTGTGATATTCCCACACAATGGAGTATTATTCAGCTATAAAAAGGAACAAAGTACTGACACATGTTATAACATGAATGAACCTTGCAAAAATGCTAAGTGAAGGCAATTAGACACATGAACACAAAAAACATATTATATGGTTTCATTATTATATGAAATGGGGCTGGGGTTTAGCTCAGTTGGTTGAGTGCTGCACTGCACTCTCTGAAGCCGTCAGTTCAATCCCCAGCATTGCAAAAATGGGAGAAGGACCTGGCAATCCACTCTCAAATCAATCTTGAAACATTCAGCGGTTGAGAACCCTGTGAGGGTCACTATGAGTCCCACCCAACTCAACAGCACCTAACAACAACATTGTATGAAATGTTCAGAACTGGCAAATATACAGAGACAGAGTAGAAGAGTGGTTTTTCAGTGTTACTGAAAAAAATTTCATTTTATAGACTAGTATTCCATTAAGTTTGATTGTTTCTAGCTTTTGACTTAAAAATAAAACTGGAGTAAGTTTTTTTTTCAGTGCTGGGGATTGAGCCCAGGGCCTCACTCATGCTAGGCAAGTGCTCTACCACTGAACCATATTGTAAATCTCTTATTTGCATGAAAGACCTGGATGGGAACTTGGGGCAGGATTCTTCCCCTATTAGCTGCCTCTTTTCCTTTGTCGGGCAGCCACCACTTGATTTGCCCTTGGTCAGATCTGCTTCTCCTATCGGCTCCACAGACGTCCTAAGAGAGCCTTGCCTGTATTCTTCTGAGTCCTATCTCGTTTCTACCATTTCTGGATTCAAGAACCCAGGTCTGGTAACAAGACCATATATGACAATAGAACTCTAACCCACAGCCTCTGCAGCAACCAGCCCAGGAAGCCAAACCACAGCCTCTGTAGCAATCAGCCCTGACATTCAGGACTTGACCAAGTCAATATGCACCAACTTCCCGAATTTTTGCCTCTGCTTCCAACACCGGATCAAACAAAGAAAGCTGAGTAACTTCTTCAAACCATCACATAGGATGTCCCTTTCTAGTCAGTCTGTCTGCAGCTTCCCCATGTCAACAGCCTCCAGTCATGAAGCTTTCCTCCCCTCCACCACTGCCTTTGAGTGTCTGCCAAACACAAGTGACAGTGGTTGATGTGCTGGCCCTAGAAAACTCTGGATAAACAGCTTGTGTTTCTTCTCATGTGAGTGGTCCTCATTTACTTCCACAGGGCTTAACACAGTATTCTCAGAATTTGCCCAGTAAACCTTATAGAGTAGAATTATTGGTCAAATGAAAATTTTCATAGAATCCCAATATATAAAATTGATAAAAGTGGCATTTCAATAGTTTACTTAAGTCTCAGCGCTAATGGCGGGACTTTTGTGGTGATCTTGGTAATATTAAATGGGGATGATGGATGAAAATTGACAAATGGCAATCCTAATTCACCTCATGGGCTGGGATTTAGCTCAGTGGGTAGAGCGCTGCGCAGCAGTCTCTGAGGCCCCGAGTTCAATTCCCAGCACCACAAAAATGGGAGAAGGGCCTGGCAATCCACTCCCAAGGCAATCCCGAAGCACTCAGCCATTGAAAACCCTATGAGGGTCGCTATGAGTCGGATACCGACTCGACGGCACCTAACAACAACAATTCACCTCATAAAAACTACAAATGCTAACATTTTTTTTCTTTTAAACAAGTCACCTTGCAATCAAACACTTGTAGAACCCCTGAAGCACCTCTTCAAACCTCTAGGGCTCTCAAAAACATACAGTAAAAACTTAACAGTATGTGGTCAGAGCTCAGAGTCTTGATTTACATCTGAGAGATGCTGCCGGCTGGCTGGGTAACCTTGGGCAAGTCACTTGACCTCTGAGTTTCATTTCTTCCCCTACAAATTAAGGAGGGTAAACTAAATAGGAACTCAAATTTTAATGTGCATGGTTAACCATATGGGGATAATGAATGAGGAGTACCTGGGGGCTTCGGCCCCTCCCCTCAGTGGTTCAAACTCTGGAGCAGGGCCCCGCAGCCTGCATTTGAACAAGCACCCAGCTGAGTCTGGTGCTGGTGACACTTGGGCATAATTTGAGAAGCACAGGTGTAAGTGGTCTTTTAGGTCCCTCTGCCTCTGAGGTGTGTGATCCCCCGGGGGAGCTAGTAAAGAGAAGTCACTGAGCTAGGAGCATGGGGAGAAAAGGAGAGGAAATAATCAAGCCTAGGGAAAATGTTGATGGGGAATCTTTTTAAAAGTCTAAAAGGGGAGAGGAAAATCTCAATGTAAACGATGCAACTTCATGAGTACAAGGGGAAAATAGGAGAACATAACCCAAATATGCTTATGAGTTTTACTACATATTAGTCAAAAGGCTTCGTAGACCTGGTAAGTTGATAAAAATGTAACCAAAAGTGATGTTGTTGTTGTTGTTAGTTGCCAAGTCACAGCGACCCTTATAGGGTTTTCAATGGCTGACTTTTTTTGAATTGCCTCTGAAGTAGATTGCCATGTCCTTCTCCCGTTTTTGCGGTGCTGAGAATTGAACTCCAGACCTCAGAGACTGCAGAGTGGCGCTCTACCAACTGAGCTAAATCCCAGCCCCCAAAAGTGATGTAGTAGTTGCATAATGGAAAAAGCAAATGCTGTATTACTCGGTACCCCACCGATATACAAATAAAGGGGGGCAGGGGGAAGTCTCTGTATCAAGCCAGGCAAGGTGGCACAGGCTTGTAACCCCAGTGACTCTGTAGGCAGAGGCAGGAGTATTGCAAGTTCAAGGCCAGAGACAGCTTGCATAACTTGCATAACTTAGTGAGACCTTGTCTCAAGATAAAAAGTAAAACTTGGAGTATAGGTGTAGCTCAGTATTACAGCGCTGCAGAAAGCTCATGTGAGGCCCTAGGTGCAACCCCTCAGGACCCAGAGAAAAAAGATGATCGTGTCAATATTCTCCTTTGAAAGCCCCCACCCACATTGCATACTTTATTGTCTGTGAGCCCATAGGACAAAGCCATCCCCCATTTCCCATCCTATGCTGCAGATTTGAATACACCCCAACAGAAATACATTGTGCAAAATGCTTCCCTGCCATAGCTCACCTTGGGGCATAGCGGACAGTGGAGCTGTTAGCCCCCACTCTGACCCTCAAAGCCAGAGGAAACCCAGGCTAGCCCTCAGGCACTTCCATTCCTCCCAGTTCCACAGTTGGGGATCTCATCTCCCTGTGGCCATGCCGCCCTCTTGTGGCAAAGAAACGAATTTAGCCTGAGGAAAACAAATGCCTTGGAGGGGTGTAAACACGCACAGAAACCCCAAGATCTTCCTGGATTCAAGATGATGACAAAAGGGAAAAAAAGACATTACCAGAGGAACTCTCTTCATGGCGCCTCTTTCTACTTTTGCCTTTCATTTCTGCCTCCCAAAGCCAGTGCCCCCACATATCCTTGCCCTGTGTTTTGTAATATAAAATCTTAGAGCTTACAATGTTTTTTTCACAAACCTCATCTCGTGTGATCCATACTCACTCTCTTTTCACTGCATCCCTCTTTCTCTTGCAGAATGAGAGAAAGAAAACACTAAAAAATAACGCATGTGAATGCCTTCCTAGTATTTTGCATAAGGGTAGGCCTGACCACACCCTTCTCCTGAGGTTCCAGGACCAATTTTACCTGGGAACTAAAACACAGCTTTCACTTTGTGGTGGCCCGTTAGCTTTGTTCTACTCTGTGGTCATAAAGAGAACCTTAAGCTTGCCAGGACTTTGGCCACAAAAAGAAACAAAGCATATGACCAAAGCAGCACAACTCTGGGAAACGATTATTTTGTTTCATCAACTTCTTAAAACTTAATTGAGTTGTAATAAAAATAGGAAAGAAATGAACAAATCATAAATGTACAGCTTAAATACTTTTCACAAAGTGAGCTCACCCATGTCACCAGCATTCAGATGAAGAAATGGAACATTGCCAGTATTCCCTGAGGCCCTCACAGGTCCCCTCGCACTCAGAACTTACCAGCAAGGTAACTGCTACTCAACTGTTAACACCTGCTATTGTTTGGATTTTCAGCATCATAGAGCTTGTGATTATCTGATTCAAAATGGCCCATTTTAGCTCACTGATGACTAGAATGTTGATGTTTATGCACTCCGTTTCCCTTTTCACAATTTCTAATTTTCCTAGATTCATACTATGTACATTCCATGTTCCAATTATTAATGGATGTTTACAGTTGCTCCTCCTCATTTTGAATCATGCCACATCAGCAAATGGAGGTCCCTGGGGCTTTACTCCATTTCCCTCATTAAGGTAGACTGTACTTGGAGGAGGCAACTCTTCCCCAGTCATCTTTTGAGTGCCTTCCAACCTGGGGGGCTGTTTTTCTGCCACTGTATCTGACAATGTTTCTTTGCTATTCATAGGGTTTTCAATGGCTAGTTGTTTCGGGAGTGGGTTGCCAGGTCCTACTCCCTAGTTTGTCTTAGTCTGGAAGCCCAGCTGAAACGTGTCTACCATGGGTGACCCCACTGGTGTCTGTAATATTGGTAGCATAGCTTACAGCATCACAGCAACATGCAAACAGCTGGAGATAGAACACCAAAAGGGAAGAACACATTTTGTTATTCTCAAGCTTAAGGAATGGATGAAAAAATTGAAGCCTCAAATGGCAATAGTGAAGGATTCTATAGGAAAAAATAGTAAATGACATGGGAAACAACAAAAGAAGATGGAGGGAATACACAGAGTTATCATACCAAAAAGAATTGGTGGATGACCAACCATTTCAAGAGGTTGCATATGATCAGGAACCAAATGTACTGAAGGAAGAACTTGAGGCTTCCTTGAAGGGCCTGGCAAAATACAAGGCTCCAGGAATTGATGGAATACTAATAATGACGTTTCAACAAATAGATGCAACGTTGGAGGAACTAACTTGTTTATGCCAAGTGATTTGGAAAACAGCTACCTGTCCAATTGACTGAAGAGATCCATATTTGTGCCTATTCCCAAGAAAGGGGATCCAACGAAATATGGAAACTATCAAATGATATCATTAATATGGTATGCAAATAAAATTTTGCTAAAGGTCATTCAGAAGTGACGGTAGCAGTATATAGACAGGGAACTGCCTGAAAATCAAGCCAGATTCAGAATAAAGCATGGAACCAGGGACAACATTGCTGATATCAGATGGATCTTAGCCCAAAGCAAAGAATACCACAAAGATGTCTATGTTTTATTCACTATGCAAAGGCTTTTAACTGTGTGGATCATAAAAAAATTATGGATAACATTGTGAAGAATGGGAATACCAGAACACTTAATTGTACTCATGAGGAATCTACACATGGACCAGGAGGCAATTGTTAGAACAGAACAAGAAAACACTGCCTGGTTTAAAGTTGAGAAAGGTGTGTGGCAAGGCTGTATCCTTTCACTGTACCTCTTCAATATCTATGCTGAGCAAATAATCCAAGAAGCTGGACTTTATGAAGAAGAATGTCACATCAGGATTGGAGGAAGACTCATTAATAACCTGTGTTATAAAGATGACACAACCCTGCTTGCTGAAAGTGAAGAGGATTTGAAATAATTTTTGATAAAGATCAAAGAATATGGTCTTCAATATGGATTACGCCTCAACAACAACAAAACAAAAGTCTTTACGACTGGGTCAGTAAGCAACTTCATGATATATGGAGAAAGGATTAGGGGTGTCCAAGATTTTGCTTTCTACAGTCACTACCCATGGAAGCAGCAGTTAAGAAATCAAAAGATGCATTACATTGAGAAAAACTGTTGCAAAAGACTTTTTTAAAGTGTTGAAAAATAAAAATAAAGTGTTGAAAAATAAAAATAAAGATGTCGAAAATGAAGGTATGCCTGATTCATGCTATGATATTTTCAGTCATATCATATGGTTGTGAAAGCTGGACATTGGGTAAGGGAGACAGGAGAAGAATTGATGCTTTTGAATTGTGGTGATGGAGATGAATATTGAATATACCATGGACTGCAGAAAGAACCAACAGATCTGTCCTAGATAAAGTGCAACCAGAGTGCTCCCTGGATGCAAGGATGGCTAGAGTGCGTCTTACATATTTTGGACATGTAGTCAGGAGGGGTCAATCCCTGGAGAAGGACATCATGTTTGGGAGGGTGGCAGGTCAATGAAAAAAGGGAAACTTTCAACTAGATGGATTGACACAGTGTCTGCAACAGTGGGCTTAAACATAAATAAGATTGTGTGCCTCACACTTAATTGGGGAATATTTCCTTCTGTTGTACATAGGGTCTCTATGAGTCAGACCCAACTTGACAGCACCTAACAATAACAGTGGTTTGAATGTGTTCCCCAAAATATTATGTGTTGAAAACTTAATTTTCAAATGCATATGTTATTGTTGTTGTTGTTCTTAAGTGACGTTGTTGAGTCACTAACGATTAAAGGTAGGCCTTTGGGAGGTAGTTAGGATTAGATGAAGTAATGAAGGTGGGGCTCCCATGACAGCATTATTTGTTTTAGAAGAAGAGGTGGAGAGACCCAAGCTAGTGCATTTGCTCCATCTCTCCATGTGATGCCATCTGTCATACCATGATGCAGCAAGAAGTCCTTCACTGGATTCTAAGAAGATGCCGGCAATAGATTCTTGGACTTCCCAGCCTTCAGAACCATATACCAAACAGATTTCTACTTCTTTTTTCATTGGAGTGCTATGGACCCAACCCAGGGCTTAATGCATGCAAGTCAAGCAGTCTATTACTGAGCCACAGCCCAGAGCCCTTAAATTTATGTTTTTTATAAATAATACAGTCTCACATATTTTGTTATGTAACAGAAAATGAACTAAGACAACACAACAGATTAATTTTGTCTGCGTTTGAATTTCATATAGAAGGAATCAAACAATATGTACTCATGTATATGACTTCTACTGAACATTGTGAAATTAATCTATGTTGTTACATAACATTCTTTCTCATTGTGGTAGTATATCATTGTAGAAATAGGCCACAGTTTATCTATTATTGTCAGGGGACATTTGGGGTATTTCCAGCTTGAGACTATTATAAGAATGTTTCTTTGAACACTCTTATATATGTTGTTGTTGTTGTTAGGTGCCGTCGAGTCGTGTCTAACTCACAGCCATCCTCATAGGGTTTTCAATGGCTGACTGTTTCGGGATTGCCTTGGGAGTGGATTGCCAGGCCCTTCTCCCATTTTTGTGGTGCTGGGAATTGAACTCGGGACTTCAGAGACTGCAGCGCAGTACTCTACCAACTGAGCTAAATCCCAGCTCCCCTCTCGTATATAGCACTTAGAAAATATATATGCTCATTCGGAAGAACAGTTTTTTTTTTCTTTTGTCCTTAGGATTGAACTCAGGGCTTCATGAATGCTAGGCAAACAGGCTACCACTGAGCCATACTTTCAGCCTTAGGTACACATTTTTGTTGGCTTTATCACTAGGAGTGGAATTACTGGGTAATAGAATTGTTTTAATCAATACTGCCAGTCTTCTGAAGTGCTATACTCATTTACATTCCCATCAGCAATGTATAAAAGTTTTCATTGTTTCATATTCTTGGCAATAATCACTTTTTTTGTGTGTGGTTGTCCTGGTAGATGGGTAATGGTATTACCTTGTAGTTTTAATTTACATTTTTCTGATGACTAAAGCACCTTTTCATGAGCTTATCAGCCATTTGGTTTCAATATCTTCTTTTGTCAAATGCTTATTCAAGGCTTTTAGGCAAACAATTTAAAACCTGAATTTACCCAGGGTGAATGATAAGAGTGTTGCTAAGTATTCAGTTTAATCCAAAATAAGCAAGTTCTATTCATGGGCTACATTGAGAGATAGTCCTTATACTTGTAAGGTATTTACATAATCTCACTTGGCTGATCCAACAGCTACTCAGAAGTAGTAGGTGGAGGTTTGGGGTGTTTTACAGAAGAGAAAGTGATCTTAGGTATTAGCAGGGAGACTCTGGAAGTGAGTCTAGAGAAGGAAGCAGAGAAAGAAGCATGGGTCTAGAGGCCTGTGGCAGGCAGATCCTTCCCTGGCAGCAGCAATTATTTTCCCCTCTCTGGCAGTAGATACCTGTTTGTCTGTGCTTCCTCATATAGAAGAATTTATATGAGACACAGAAATTACCATGTAGAGTATAGAACCAGTTTACTAAAGATCAAGAATATAGACATAGATTGTAAAGGTAGTACATCTTTGAGAGGTAAAGGCAGGCAGTGGTGAAGGGATACTGCTGCCTAGAGCTAAGGCCAGCTATGATCTTTATAGTGGGAGTTGCCTTTGGGGGAAGGAAAGAAACATTTTATACCTGGGGCCTGTGCCCAGAATGGTTTAGTGGATTCCCAATGTCTTCAAAGGACTGGGCTCCAAGGTAGGTATTTCAAAAGGTTAGAAATCCAGGCAGCTATTGGTCTTGATAAGGAAGCAGAATCCACTACACAGTGTCCGTTTCGATTGCTGGGGGTGGTGTATGTCTTCACAGCCTTATCATCCTTCCTGGATGAATGTGGAAGTGAGGAGTGATTTTACTTCTGTTTCCTTCTAACAACGATGCAGCTTTTATAAGGATATTATCTATCAGGGAGTCATGGATCACCAGACCAAAGACTTTGTCTCACAGGAGTTTCAAATTGATATTCATATTACAGGTGGCTGGGAAGCACTTGACCAGGCTGGGAGGTGGATGGCTGCAGAGCCCTCTATTTGCTTTCTTCCTGCCTATTACCCTCTAACATTAGAGAGACTTCTGTTTTGTTTCGGGTGCTAAAGATAGACCTCTGGGCCTAATGCATGCTAGGTAACTGCTCTGCCCCTAAACCACCTCCCCAGGCCTTGGGGAAGTTTTCATGTACTCAAAATAAGTGGTACAACCAAGATTCTCAAAGATTTACAGCTTCCTGCCCAAGTGCTCATTCCACTATCGTAGTTCTCAACCCCACATAACGCCTTCACCTTTTGTAACAAATATTTTGTGTCACTCCCTCTTCATTACAGTAAAGTTAAATTTATAATTTCAAAAGATAATCAATATATTGCTTCTATGGTATGAAGGAGAAACAAATGGATACTCATTTATAGTAAATAATTAGTGTGATCACAGACAAAATAATAATAGTGTAATCATAAATAAAATAATGAATGCTGGACAAAATTATATTAGAACATATAATGAAAATGACTCCTAAAAGCAAACTCACTGTAAATTCAAATAGCCACAGATAAAGATAAATATGGAGGCTGCAGCCATACCACTGTAGTGTCTAATCCTGTCAGATCCCAGCAGCTAAGCAGGGTCAGGCCTGGTTAGTACTTGGATGGAAGACCACCTGGGTGCTGTAGGCTTGGGAGAAGGACCCGGCAACCAACTCCCCCAAAACATTCAGCCATTGAAAACCCTATGAATAGCAGAGAGCACTAATAAAAGTGTTTCACCTGTTGTATGTAAGGTCGCTATGAGTTGGACACCAACTTGACGGCACCTAAAAACAACAAAGATAAATACAAGTGGTTGTGCTGACAACTCTAACTCTAAACATTGCTGGCCTTGATATCATTTTCAAAATTAATGAACAACCCTTGGTAAATTTTTAGGGTTGTTTGTTTGTTTGTTTGTTTTTTGTGGTACTAGAGGGCTGAACTCAGGGCCTTGCATGTACTTTGCAAATGCTCCACCACTGAGTTGAACCTCCAGCCCCTTTTCTTATTTTTTAAGCATGAGACAGGGTCTTGCTAGGCTATGCAAGCTGCCTCTGACCTTGAACATGCCATCCTCCTGCCTTTGGGATTACAGGTTTGTGCCACTGTACTTGTTTTTTTTTTTTTTTTTTTTAATTAAGATCTCAGTAATGAGTCAGATAATCATATGGTCTACTATGTTGTGAATGACAAACTGAAATGAAGTTGCATTCATCATCAAAATGCACATCTCAAGATCTGTCCTGAAGTACAATGCTGTCAGTGATAGAATAATATCCATACACCTACAAGGAAGGCCAGTTAGTATGATTATTATTCAAATTTATGTACGCACCACTAAGGCTACAAATGAAGAAAGGGAAGATTTTTACCAGCTTCAACAGTCTGAAATTGATCAAATATGCAACCAAGATGCACTGATAATTACCGGTGACTGGAATGCAAAAGTTGGAAACAAAAAAGGCTCAGTAGTTGGAAAATAAGGCATTGGTGATAGAAACAATGCTGGAGATTGACTGACAGAATTTTGTCAAACCAATGACATTTTCATTGCAAATACATTTTTTCACTAACACAAACAATGACAATACACATGGAATTCACCAGATGGAACATACAGGAACCAAACAGATTACATTTGTGGAAAGAGACGATGGAAAACCTCAATATCAAAAGTCAGAATAAGACCAGTTGTTCATTGTAGATCAGACCATCAATTACTCATAAACAGGTTCAAACTGAAACTGAAGAAAATTAGAATAAGTGTATGAGAGCCAAAGTATGACCTTGAGTATATCCCACTTGAGTTCAGAGACCACCTCAAGAACAGATTTGGTATGTGAGACAATAATGATTGAAGACCAGGAAAGTTGTGGCATGATATCAAAAACATCATTCATGAGGAAAGCAAAAGGTTATTAAAGACAGGGGGAAAAAAAGATGAAATTACAGGTCAAAAGAGACTCTGAAATTTGTCCTTGAAAGTCAAGCAGCTAAAGTAAAAGGAAGATATGACAGAGTTAAAGAACTAAGCAGATGATTTCAAGACTCAAGAAGACAAAATCAATTACTAAAATGACAGGCTCAAAGAGCTGAAGATAGTAAACCAAAAGGGAAGAATGTACTGTTTGTCTCAAAGAAGTGAAGAAAAAATTCACGCTTCCTGTGGCAATAGTGAAGGATTCTACAGGGAAAATATTAAAAGATACAGGAAACATCAAAAGAAGATGGAAGGAATATATAGAGTCATTATACCAAAAAGAATTATTAGATATTCAACCATTTCAAGAGATTGCATATGATCAGGAACCAATGGTACTGAAGCAAGAAGTGGAAGCTGCCTTGAAGGAATTGGTGAAACACAAGGCTCCACCAGTTGATGGAATACCAATTGAGATGTTTCAGCAAACAGATGCAGCACTGGAGGTGCTCACTTTTCTATGCCTAGATATTTGGAAAACAGCTACCTGGCCAACTGACTGGAAGAAGATCCATATTTGTGCCTAATCCCAAGAAAGGGGATCCAACCAAATGTGGAAACTATCACATGATATCATTGATATCACACACAAGCAAAATTTTGCTAAAGATCATTCAAAAGTGACTGCAACAGTATATAGACAGGAAACTGCTGAAAAATCAAGCCAGGTTCAGAAAAGGAACCAGGAATATTATTGCAGATATTAGATGGATAATAGCTCAAAGAAGACAATACTAGAAAGATGTCTATCTATGTTTTATTGACTATGCAAAGGCATTTGACTGTGTGGATCACAATAAATTATGAATAACTGTAAGGAATAAACCTGAGTGTATAAGGAATAACCATGTGTGTAATAGGAATTGTGTGTAATAGGAATATAAGTAAATAATGAGAGAAACTGTGTGTAAGACATGAAGTGTGAAATGCTGTGACACCCCATAAAGCTGATGCAATCTAAGCCCCCCCGGGACTGCCCAGGGGAGAGTGACATGTGTGCATGAGAGTGATAAAGTTAGGCCCCTGGCACCCGATAACCACACGGCACAATGACGTGGATGCAAGATAACCAGATGGAGCACAGACTCCACAGTGAACTGTATAAGAAGAGAGGAGACCTGACAGCAGGCGGGCTTCTCCCAATCTGAGCGGTGACAGACTCCATGTCACGCTGAGCCCCCCATGAACAGAGGACCCGTCGCCACGTCGCCACCATCTCCTGGCCGTGAGAGAAAGGACATTGGGAGGGAAGGCCGAGTACACTGCTTGACCGGACAGATCACGAGGCTTATCTGCATCATCAGATGCGACTACAGAGGTGCCAGATATCGGTGTGCCAGGGTGAATGTGCGTGTGAACTAACCCTGTATGTAGCAATACAAGTTTCCTGCCAGTGACAATATCTGGTCCTCTTATTCCAGACCTCACTTTAAGTGAAGGAGAGATTCTATCTCCGTATCTCTCGCTCAGCTCCATTCCCATTCCTCGCTCGCGACAATAACATTATGGAGAATGAGAATATTAGAGCTCCTAATTGCACTCATGATGAATCTGTACATGGACTAGGAGGCAGTCGTTCAAATAGAACAAGGAAATAGTGCCTAGTTTAAAGTCAAGAAAGGTGTGCATCAGGGCTGTATCCTTTCACCATACCTCTTCAATCTCTATGGTGAGCAAATAATCCAAGAAGCTGAACTTTATGAAGAAGAATAGGGCATCAGAATTGGAGGAAGACTCATTAACAACCTGCGTTATGCAGATGACACAACTCTGCTTGCTGAAAATGAAAACCTGAAGCATTTGCTGATGAAGACCAAAGAACACAGTCTTCAGTATGGATTGTGCCTCAACCTCAAGAAAACAAAAATCCTTACAACTGGGTCAGTAAGCAATTTCATGATAAATGGAGAAAGGACTAAGGGTGTCCAAGATTTTGCTTTACTTGGCTCTACAACCAATACCCATAGAAGCAGCAGCCAAAAGTCAAAAGACACATTCCATTGTGAAAAGCTGTTGCAAAAGACCTCTTTAAAGTGTTGAAAAATATTTTAAGTGAACGAACACAAGATCAGAAAGAGAAACAACACATGTTCTCACTAATATGAGGGAGCTGACTCAAAATTACAAGAAGGAAAAATCCTACTCAAAGGTCAGATCACATTAAAAGGGGGGGAGGTAAGATAAGAATGAGGTCAATATAAATGGACTAGAAATCGCATGTAATTGTTCTAACAAGATAAAAACAAAGACCACTACAGGAAAAGTTTCTATCTTAAACAGAAATGGAACCCAAGGACATATAGAAAAATACTACATAGTAAAAGATAGAGAAGACTTGGATGGGAAACTTAGATGGGAAGGGGGGAGGGGGAAACATAGGGGAGGGTAAGGGGTAACCTATATGAATAATGTTTATCAAATTGCATATATGAAAATTGTCACAATGAAAAGCATGTCAAAATGAATCACATTATGATGTACATTAAAAATTTCTAATTAAAAAAAAAGTGTTGAAAAATAAAGATGTCACATTGAAGATGAAGGTGTGCCTGACTCATGCTATGGTATTTTCAGTCGTATCATATGGTTGTGAAAGCTGGACATTGAATAAGGGAGACAGGAGAAGAATGGATGCTTTTGAATTATGGGGCTAGAGATGAATATTGAATATATAATGGACTACAGAAAGAACCAACAGATCTGTCCTAGAAGAAGTGCAACCAGAGGGCTTCTTGGAAGCAGTGGCGGCTAGACTGCACCTTCCGTATTTTGGATATGTTGTCAAGAGGGACCAATCCCTGGAGAAGTATATCATGTTTGGGCGGGTAGCGAGTCAATGAAAAAAAGGAAGACCCTCAACTGTATGGATTGATACAGTGACTGCAACAATGGACTTAAACATATAAAAGATCATGTGCCTGGCACAGTGTTGGGTATTGCTTCATAGGGCTGCTATGAGTTGTACATAGGGCTGCTATGAGTCAGACCTGATTTAATGGCACCTAACAACAACCACAGTTAGCCCAGCTGGCCTTGAATTTTAAGGCTCTGGCCTCAGCTTCCCAAGTACTGGGATTTCAGGTGCATACCACAACACCTTACTTCTAGATAAAATTTTGGACAAAACAAACTGCAGTTATAAGATGACCAGTATTTGGCTTCCAGGAAATTAACTGTATTTTTAAACCCCATAGAAAATATTTTGTGCTTATATACAAAAAAGAGTTAGATTTTAGGCTTAGATAATTATGGATATTTTTCCTCGACATGAATTTCTGAGCATACATTCAAAAGTTGTATGGGATGCAGGATAGTTCTTCATTTTGCAGGATTATCACATTCATTTTAAGATTATTGAGGCAGGATGGAAAGACAGGGAAAATTAGGGGACATGGGAAGGAAAGGAGAGGTCACCCCAGGATCTGGTTGAAATCTTACAGGCTTCAACACAACTAAAAAGAAAACTGCTATGAGGACTGCCTGTATAAAAACATTATTTTTGGAGGTATTTTCAAATGAAAATGTTAAAACAACTATGTTTAGGACCAAAATGTATGAGACGTTTGAGTTTAGCCTTACTTTCTCTATAATCCTGTGCTTCCTTGAAAATCTCACAAACAAAATTACGGGCCATATTTTGCAGTTAACATATACCTAGACAACTCCCTCGTGACTCCTTTCTTAACCTATAAACCTGTACAGTGCATTTCCTGGATCACTTTATAGTCTCATTTTGTTAGAGAAAAGTTCCTTAGATAGAAGTTATATAAAAACATTTCTACTTACCCTTTTAAATCTGAAACAATGGAATTTCTTCTTTCAACCTATTTTCACCAGTGTCTGTCTTATTGGTAATTTCCTAAGCCTTAATAGTATACCTCGTAAAGCCATATTCCAATCTCATTTACATATGAGAAATTCTTTATGATAGAAAGAATAGGTAAACCAGCTCATTGTTTTTAGACTTTGAGTTGAATCGTAAGTGACTTCTTTTGAGCACTGTAACTCCAAAAGCCACAAAATCTATGTACATCTATTCATTGTGAAGACACCTGAGGATTCCTCCTTTGAGAAGCCTGTGTCCATCTCTTGGACATGTACTATGGTTCTTTCCATAAGCGTCTCTTTCTGAGTGTCCTCGCTGACTCTAAAGCATGTATTATCCCTACCTAATAAACTCTATGGCCTGCAGCCATAGCCCTGTGGCATCCGATCCCGTCAGATCTTGGAAGCTGAGCAGGGTCGGGCCTGGTTAGTACTTGGATGGGAGACCACCTGGGAACACCAGAAGCTGTAGGCTTGGGAGAAGGACCTGGCAACCCCCTCCCAAAAATCAATCTGCCATTGAAAACCCTATGCACAGCAGAGAAGCACTGACAATAGTGTTTCCCGTTGTACAGAGGGTCGCTATGAGTCGGATACTGACTCGACAGCACCTAACAACAACAACAACAACACCCACCTTCCATTCCCTGTTGATAAATAGACTCTTTGGTAGATAGCATGGAAGATATTAGTATGAATTATCAGAAATGTCAAAATGCTTATCTATTGCCTCAGTAAAAGTTAGCCCTTAAGGCCTCAGCAATTAAAATAATAATATGCTTGGATGCTTTCCCAAATCCAAATGTAGTATTTCATCAAGACCAAAATCATGGTAAATATAGCACCTTCCCACCGGATCCCAACTGCAGGCCCCGCTAGCACATGCCTTTTTGATTTGTGATAATTGACTGCTTGAAAAATAGAAATCAAATTACTGAGTAACGTCAAAATGAATTCAAAATTATGACTACAGCTTACATTAAAAGGCATAGGGGTACAGAATATGAACCTAACATTGTTATAGTTTTTTAAGTTAATAACATAGACTTATGCAAACATAAAGTTAACATGCGTCAAAGATTTATATTCAACTCATTAGTTGATAAAGGAATCAAAAGATACTAAAACCAATTTAAATGAAAATTTGACAAATGGAAATTTAGCCTGCAGCCGTAGCCCTGTGGCATTCGATCCCGTCAGATCTTGGAAGCTAAGCAGGGTCGGGCCTGGTTAGTACTTGGATGGGAGACCACCTGGGAACACCAGAAGCTGTAGGCTTGGGAGAAGGACCTGGCAACCCCCTCCCAAAAATCAATCTGCCATTGAAAACCCTATGAACAGCAGAGAAGCACTGACTATAGTGTTTCCCCTGTTGTACAGAGGGTCGCTATGAGTTGGATACTGACTCAATGGCACCTAACAACAACAACAATGGAAATTTATATTTTCCCCTGAACAAAGTTCCTCCTTCTCTCCTTCCCTTCCCTCCTTCCTTTTTTCTCATAGTGCTGGGGATCAAACTCAGGCCCTTTGGCATGAACAAAGTATTTTTAAAGATGTAATTTGCTTTACTTAGACAAGAATTCAGGCTGGGACTTAGGTCAGTTGGTAGAGTGCTGCTCCTCACTTTCTGAGGACCCAGGTTTGATCCCCAGCACTGCAAAAATGGGAGAAGGATGTAGCAGTCCACTCTCAGGGAAAAAAAAAAAAAAATCCCGAAACAATCAGCCATTGAAAACCCTGTGAATGTCACTATGAATTGGACTCGACTCCACAGCACCTAACAACACAACAACATAGACAAGAAACTTTTGGATTAACTTCTACCTTTATAGGTTTACATAAAACAATCTGATGTCCATTTCCTACTGCTGCTGTGACAAGTTACCATAAACTCAGTAGCTTAAAGACACACAAATTTATTATCTTACAGTTCCACTGGAATATCTTCCAACTGGAGGTCAGAAGTCCAAGATGGGTTTATTTGGCTGACATCATGTTGTCAATGGGTCTGTGTTCCTTCGAGGGATGCTAGGAAAGAATCCATTTCTTTGCTTTTCTCGGTTTCTGGAGGAAACCTGCATTTCCTGGCTCATGGCTCCATTCCTCTATCTTCAGAGCCAGTAATGGTAAGCTAAGTCTTTTTTACTCTGCACATCTCAGGTTCTCTGCTTTCATGTTCACATCTCTTTCTCTGACTGACTATTCTGTATCCTTCTTCCACTTATACGGACCCTCATGATTATATTGGAACACCTGGATAATCAAGGATAATCTCTGCATCTCAAGATCCATGAACAGTGTAAACTCCAATAGAATCAGATACTTTTTGGAAGTCCATGAGACTATACCCTGCAATCTACTGGAAGGATTCCTAATAATCTCTTTTACCTTTTTCCGGGCTTAGGCAATTTTTCTGGACATTGGCAAGACTCATAAGAAGAGAGATGAGCCAGGTGTGATAGCGCACTCCTGTAATCCCAGCAACTCTGGAAGTGGAGGCAGGAGGATCACAGGTTTGAGGACAGAGGCAGCCTGTGCAACTTAGCAAGACCGTGTCTCAGAATAAACAATAAGGGAGTTGGAGGTGCAGCTCAGTGGTGGAGTGCTTGCTAAGCATGTGAAAGGCCCTGGGTTCAAGACCAAACGTGTGCGTGCTTGCGCGCGCGCACACACACACAGAGTTATTATGCAAAACATAAGATGAAATGACCCTGGGCCACAGGTCCCTGTGAACAACCATCCACCTGAGCAAGGAAGCAGCTGCCCCTTTAATCAAGGCATGGTCACTTTGTCTCTACCCAGTCAGCTTTGCTTGTTTCCTTTGGCCTCTGCAAGCATTTGAGTATTCCACTTCTAGTTACTGATTGATCAAATTCCCTTCCCTCCTGGAGGGATGGGAACAGAGGAGAAACATTCAATCCATGAATTGGGACAAAGGAGGCAATGGGGGAATCGAGGTATACAAGAAGGACAGAAGGCCAAATCTTAACCACTTTATAATTTTGTGTAGACCTGGCGTTGTCCTCCATCTGAGGCAAGAAACAATAGAGAGGGGTGGAGATGTCTCTCCATACTGTCCTTTTTCCCAAACCCACATGGCTTTCATAGAATAAGAGGGAATCAAGAGTTTCCTTATAATAAGTCCAAGATGGCATGATGCTACTAACCAAATGGCCACAGTGAAACAAGAAGTAGCTGCCCACTGTTGATGAGGTCAACAAATTTCAGACTACACCCGCCACTACGCATTTCATCTCTCTTGACCAAATCCTCCTAAACAAATGACAGCGAACCAAGACGCGATAAGGAGCTCTGTGATGGAAGCCTGAAGGTCACTTCAGTCAGAGTAACTCATTCCTTCCCAGAGCAAACACTGATCGAGCCTCTGCTGGGTGCAAGGCACTGGTCATGCTCTGCAGAAAATACAAATAAGTCCACAGTCCTGCCTTCCGGGAGCTCCCAGCCCGGGTGGGGGGGGGGGGGGAGATATCAAGGTGAAGACAAATGTCCAAAAGCAAAGAGAAGGAGGAAGAGAATTCTAGAGTGAAGAAATGGCAGTAGAGAAGGCACAAAGATGTGGACATAGTAGAAAGAAGTGGTTGAAGCCAAGGGTGAATGAAAGAATGAGGTAGGAGGTGAGACTGCAGAAGAGGAGGTGGACAGGATTAAAATATAGTGTGCCTTCATTCCGGGGTGCATGGAGTCCTTCATTTGGTAGGTATTTATAGAGTACTTCCTGTGCACAAAGGCACAAAGATGTGGACATAGTAGAAAGAAGTGATTGAAGCCAAGGGTGAATGAAAGAATGAGGTAGGAGGTGAGACAGTGGAAGAGGAGGTGGACAGGATTAAAATATGTGTGCCTTCATTCCAGGGTTCATGGAGTTCTTTGTTTGGTAGGTATTTATTGAGTACTTCCTGTGCACTCAATATGAAGGCATGTACATCCAATGCAAATATAGCTGAATAAAAAATGGCTCTACCTCAATAAATCACATTCTATTGAAGGGAAAGAGTTATGCAAATATACTTTCAGTAGGCCAAGGTAAGTGCAAAAAAGAGGTGCAGTTAGATGCTGAGCAAGAGACTTATGAACTCTGCCTACAGCGATAGAAACAAGAAGGAAGGCCCCTTGGAAAGTTTTGCAAAGGAGCCAGATGTTGTTGTTGGGTGCCGTCGAGTCGGTATCCGACTCATAGCGACCCTCATAGGGTTTTCAATGGCAGACTGTTTCGGGATTACCTTGGGAGTGGATTGCCAGGTCCTTCTCCCATTTTTGCGGTGCTGGGAATTGAACTCGGGACCTCAGAGACTGCGGTGCAGCGCTCTACCAACTGAGCTAAATCCCAGCCCCAAGGAGCCAGATAGTTAGTAACATTCCTTTGGGTATGTATGTGAAGGACCCAGCTTAGCCACAGAAAAGCCATTTTATAGATCAGGCTAAGAAAATTTTTCCACTGCCTCAGAGAGACCCCACCCCTCCCAACTTGGGAGGTCCCGAGCTATCTTAAACTGCCGCTTCCTGTTATCTGCTAACACCAACGTCTCAGAATGCTGAAACCTTCCCCCTTCCCGCTCGCGCCTTGCTATTTGATTTAACCAATCAGTTTAAAAGTCAACCAATGTGACCAATCAAAGTTATACCAGTCA
>VMDO01010009.1:0-74003 GCA_007922755.1 Pedetes capensis | reverse complement strand
GTGGCATCATATGGTTGTGAAAGCTGGACATTGAACAAGAGAGACAGAAAAAGAATTGATGCTTTTGAATTGTGGTGCTGGAGACGTCTATTGAATATACCATGGACTGCCAAAAGAACCAACAGATCTGTCCTAGAAGAAGTACAACCAGAGTGCTCCTTGGAAGCAAAAATGGCCAGACTGCGTCTTACATATTTCGTGCATGTAGTCAGGAGAGAACAATCCCTGGAGAAGGACATCATGTTTGGAAGAGTGGCAGGTCAACGCAAGAGAGGAAAACCCTCCACCAGATGGATTGACACAGTGTCTGCAACAATGGGCTTAAACATAAATAAGATTGTTTGCCTCGCACAGAATCAGCAAGTGTTTCGATCTGCTGTACATAGGGTCGCTATGAGTCAGATTCAACTCGACGGCACCTAACAACAATAACAACAATTTTCCTAGATTCATACTACGTACATTCTATGTTCCAATTATTAATGGATATTCACAGTTGTTTCTCCTCATTTTGAGTGGTGCCACATCAGCAAGTTCAGCACCCTGGGGCTTTACTCCTTTTCCGTCATCACGGTAGACTCTACTTGGAGGAGGCAACTCTTCCCCATTAGTCCTTTGAGTGCCTTCCAACCTGGGGGGCCCATTTTCTGGCACTATATCTGACAGTGCTTCTTTGCTATTCATAGGGTTTTCAATGGCTAGTTGTTTTGGGAGTGGTTCGCCAGGGTCTACTCCCTAGTCTGTCTTAGTCTAGAAGGTCAGCTGAAAACCTGTCCCCCATGGGTAACCTTGCTCATATCTGAGGTTACAGTGGCAGAGCTCTCAGCCTCATCACAACACACAAGCCCCCACAGTGCGGCAAACTGACAGACGTGTGGGGGCAATTTAGCATAGTATGTTGAAAAGAGTAGATGTTCAGTAAAATCCAGAAACTGAACCAGACAGAATCTAATTTTTTTTTGTAGATATTGCCCCTTTTCTCTGCTGATACCCACAAACTGAAAGTCTTCCTTCCTGATTTCCTCCACCCAAAAATGCTCCCTCTTCCTCTGAATTCATAGATCTTTACCCCCTTCACACACATACCTGATGTAATTTTGGTTATATGTGTTCTCTCTTTGTTGCTGTCCAAGACTTGTGAAGACAATGACAATACCTTTTCCTCCTACTCTCTATAGTTCCTCAGCACACTTGAAATTTGTTAAATTGAGTATTTGAGTGTTAAAGACATGAGAAGAACTCCCCCCTATTTTTACTTTTGATGAGCTATACCAAATAGTCTATGTCCATGATTTGCTTAAATTACTTCACAACCTTCACTATTGTAATGGGAAGAAACTGTTCTGTAAACAGGCCAGTCACTTGCACAACATGAGTTCTCACATGGTCTATAAGGTTTCCAGAATTATACTTCAACCATTTAATCAGTTAATGCTCCCAAAGATACAGTAATTGAAGATTTGTAGCTCCATTGTAGAGATGAAGGAACAAACTACATTAGCACCAGTTTCACAGACAGAACAAAGAATTTTATCTGACGACTTCTGAGTTGTACTCCATTGTCAAACTTCCCACTTATATCACAGGTGCCTGTGTCAATGATAATAGACAGTGCACCTAATACTTCTTATCTGTTGTAGAAATTTTAGAGGAGCATTATGGCACAAGGAACTAGTGAATTGTTCTGAAGCCTGACTGTTTAAATCCTTGCTATGCCTAACCACAAGACCCTGGATGTCTTAGCCGACAATAATGCAATACCACAGGAGAGGAAATTTATAATGAGCAGAAATTTATTTGCCTCACAGTTCTGGAGGCTAGGAAATCCAAGATCAAGCGTCCACATCTAGTGAGAGACTTCTTGCTGCTTCACAACATGTTGGAAGGCATCACACAGGTGACAGAGAGGAAGAGAGGGCCTCCATTTAATTCTATACAAAACCACTGCCTCAATGATGACATTAATCCATTCATATGGGCAGAGTCCTCTGGACTAGTTATAAAAAGGCCCTACCTCTCAACACTGTTGAGTTGTGGATTAAGTTTCCAATGCATGAACTGTGCGAGACACATTCAAACCACATCAACAATCACTCTACAGAGGGGAATAACTGCTTTGAAAATTGAAACAGCGAACTTAATGAAGGAAGCACAGATGGCTGCTTAGGAAGCTTTCTTGCTGTCTGATGCTCTCTCTGTGCTTCAGTTTCCTTATCTGTAAAATAAAGATGGTACAAATAATCTCTAAGTGGCTATACAAAGATTAGATGAATTAATGTACATAAAAACATTTAGAATAGTGCCTTGTTCTCAGTAAACACTGAATGTAATGGCTTGCTTATTAACTACTTGGATCATTTACTTTAAAAGAATGCATATGAATTACATTTTTTGTAGTGTAAAGGCAGAACTATTGAGTGGTTTTTAGGGATCAGTTTTGGAGACTAGTTCTAAGATATTTATGGTACTAGCATCTTTAAATCTCCCCCATTTTCCACAATCTTTCCAAATATGCTTATTTTGCAAAATCAGATTGGACATTATATAAAAATAGATTTTCCTCATAATATTTCAGTACTTTCAGTTCCATTCCAGCTGGAATTTGAAATATGATTGCATGCAGAAATTTTAAATTATATGAAAAACATTATAATCCAAACTTTTTATTCATTTTCAGGAAAAGTGTTATTGGTTGACATGTCAAATTAAAGCAAAAGTTGACATTTATTGATAACACTGGCATATGAGCTAATCACCTCAAAAACAAGGCAATGTATTGGGAGCTACACTGATGTCTGGTTGTAAGAGAGAAAATAGCAAGGCTGTAAATATACAACTTATTTAACCATTCAGTCTGTAAGAGTCTATTCAATATTCTCATGTGCCGGGTAGCAATCAGGAAAGAACACACAACCCCTGTCTTCTACATGGGGCTCACTCACTCATTTATTTTCTGTAAGGAGACAGAAAATAAATGAGTAAACAAATAATTACATATTTAGTGGTGGGTGCCATGGAAAGAACGTACATGGTGATGTGACCTACCCTGTACCTTTACCCTAGGGGAATCTAGGATGATTTGACCATAAGAACCTGGTATCATTGTGGAAGAGCATTTCAGACAGTAAGAACAGCAGGTACAAAGATCATGGGTTTAAGTATTCTGTCCTGAGCCCAGATGAGAGAGGAGACTGTAGTGGAGGGACTTAGAAAGCAAGAGGGAACAAAGAAGCTGAGTCTGGAGACAGAATTGGAGTTGTAACTACGAAGATCCCCTACAAGCCACATCTTTGGTGACACTGTATTATGAGAAACAGAGTAAAGAAACATCAACCATGAAGCAAATTACCAATAGAATTGTTTATTGGTTTGGAGTTTGTGGGGTTTTTTGTTTGTCTGTCTGGTTGGTTGGTTGGTTTACTTTACATATATTTTTGTTCCTCTCAGTAAAATTCCTAATTTGGTTCAAATATAGTTAAAACAGCTTAGCCAAAGGTCAAACATTATCCAAGGTTCATGTGGTTTTATGTGACTTTATTCCCTTTTTGGGTTAAAGTAATAGTATTTATTGTAAAAATTTTGGAGAAAAAAAAACAAGAATTTAAAATTCACCCACAATCCAAAAACCTAACCATAAATGTTAGTTTATTTCTGAAGTAGAGTTTTTTTAAAAAGTTCTATTGGTCATTATCTCACCTTGGTGAACTGAGGGTAAATAAAGGGGGTAGCAAATTTGGCTTAGAAAGAGAGAAGTAGCAGAGGCTATACCAATGGTCAAGTTCAGATGAAAATGAGCATATTTTGGGTTAAAAGGTACAGCTAATCAGAAAAAAAAAGTAGCAGCCAGAACAATATGTCAAGAGAAGTGTTTTGGTTTCAAATATTGCTAAATCTTATCTCTCTGAGCAGTTGTATCAATAAGAGATAAGGTCTTGCCAAGTAATCTTCTTGAGAGAGAGCAACCCTTGAGAAATTGGCTTTGCTCTGGTGGACACGCCCTGTGGTAGGAGGTGACAGGGATGGCAGGAGAGTTATCGGTCTTGCTTCAGGGGTGACTAGGTTCCACTTGGGGCCAGTCAATGACAAGATCATGGCAGGGAATACCTGGATTATTCACATCACTCTATCAACATTACAATTTCTTCCTCTCCCTTTTGTCCTCTCTCTTCAACTCTCAGACTTAGGAGCTATAAGGCTACAATCTGCCTCACAAGGCAACATAGAACTTGCACACCTCAGAACCACCTTCTACTGGGAAGTGTGAAACTCATTTGTCAAGGGCTCAGAGCATACACACCTTCACTTCAACATTAAGATGAGCAAAGACATTGAAAACAAAGGTCCAGCAGTCACCAAGTTTTAAACAAGAGGATTCTATTCATATCCATTCAAATAAGAATGCGCTAATGTAGAGGAACTTCTGCTGGGAACCAGGGATGAGAAATTAGAGGAAGAGTTGATTAGGTCACTCTTGATTGCTATCTGATTTTTCACTTTATATAATAATGAGATTTCCCTTTTGCAGTGCTGAGAGACCAAGAACAAATTAGGTTGAACATGTGCTAGGGAGAATTACATTACTTTTTCTCAAGAGTCAATTGGCAATTATTTCTTCTTCTACTATTTCTACTATTATTTCTTCTATTTGTATGGAGATTATATATATTATATATATATATATATATATATATATTCCTATATATAAAATCCAATATATATATGTATATATATATAATATATATATATGTATGTATGTATATAAAATCTCCATATATCAGCTTGTCATGTTGTGGGGACTTGCATGTTTCTGTGACGCTGAAAGCTATGCCACCAGTATCTCAGATAACAGCAGGGCCACCCATGGTGGACAGGTTTCAGCTGAGCTTTCAGACTAAGACAGACTAAGAAGAAGGACCCAGAAGGCCACTCTTGAAACAATTAGCCATGAAAAACCCTATGAATAGCAGAGAAGCACTGTCAAATAGGGTAGTATTTCGTTAAGTTATACCTAGGGTCACTATGAGTCAGATACCATGGAACAGTACCTAATGATGAATAACGAACATGCATTCATTATTAAAAGTACAACTCTGTATGTTTTTCAACAAATACAAGCATCTCCCATGTCATGAATTAATTCTCAAAACATCTTATTGGATACAAAATAACTATTCAATTATAGAAATTCATACATCTTGAATTACATTACCCTATTGCTGGACTTTTAGTTGGCCTCCAGTAGTATAAATGATGCCATAATGAACATCCTAGAATGTTAATATTTTTCCAGTGGCTATTTTTGAGGATAAACCCCTAGGTAGAGATCCAGTAAGACCAGGTATGTGAGTATTTGTTAAGCTTCTTAATCCACATCGAGTTGCTCTCCCATTAGCAGTATATAAGAAGACTCTTTTCACTAAACCCAGTAGTGTTAACTGTCTTTTAAAAAATTATTTGCTAGCATTAGTTTTAAATAAAATTTAAGATGTAAGTCAGACTGACATTTTATTTTCCTTTCTGTTTTTCTGTTTCTAAAGAAAACAGGGAGATCAAGAAATAGGATTCCTGGTAGAGTTAAAACATACATAATGTGATCAACCACGGTTTCTAAAAATAAGAGCATGTAGTTCCAAAAATGTAAACAAGATTCGTCCACATGTTTATTTTCAGGAACACTGTTTTCTTAGAGCCATTCCAGTGACCTTGGGCTAACACTGCTTTGGAATCCTGCATGGTCAACTTTTAACTACTTTTCAGCAGAGAAATTCCTAGAACTTATTTGCATACTAATATACTTAAAATAAATATGAACTATGAACTAAAATTATGCTTTTAAGCTACAAAGAAGAATATTTGGAAAAGCAATTTGCTTCAGGCAGTAGCACAGAAATGGAGTGGTCTAAACCTTTTCATTTGCAATCTTAATTATGATTATTTTAGTTAACTAATTATGCTGCAATCATTGAGGTCCCAAGTTCAAATTCCCAGCACCGCAAAAATGGGAGAAGGACCTAGCAATCCACTCCCAAGGCAATCCCAAAAACTGTCAGCCACTGAAAACCCTATGAGGGTCGCTATGAGTCAGATACCGACTCAACGGCACCTAACAACAACAACAACAATTCTAAATGAAATAATGTATCTTTTGACATATTTTGGAGACGTTTCATTTTACTGAAATATACAGTAAGTCAAAATTGCCTTGATTCTGTGAGATTTCAGCCAAATTGGCAAAACAAACTCTTTCTCACAGCCATCAAATCAGATAGCAGTTACACTACTAATAGTATGTTACCATTTTCATACTTAGAATTTCTTTTGTGGAAACTGCAAAATACATGCATCAGCTTTCTTCCATAATGATTATTTTTCTTATAGTCCACTTAATATAATTTATCTATTTTATACCTCTTTTTTCTTTAAAATTTAAATATTATGAACAAGGTCAATGCACTTTTAATAACAATCCTACATTCTGGTACCATCCTCTAAGAGACAATCATTGCCATCAGGTTAATGTGGATACTTCTAGACTTTGTTCTATACATTTGTAAACAAATCAATAGTTACAGAGAAAATATATGTTGTTTAGTTTTTCTCTTTTATAGAAATGGCATAGTATGCCTACCATGAGACTGAATACCTGATTTTTTACCTTATCAGTGCCTCTTTCCCTTTAACTGTCACATTATGTCCTATACCACAGGTGATCTATGAGCCCCTCTGTATATAGTTCCTTACTGTTACAACAAACTTGAAAAGCCTCTTTTTGCACATAGGCAAATGACTCTAAATATAGATAGTACAAAGCAGAAATTCTAGGCGATATATTATGGACGTTTACATTTGAATAGAAAGTCTGTAAAATTAACTTCCAATGTGATTGTTCTCATTAGTTGAATATGAGTATATCCATTCTCTAACACATTTATACATGCTTGATATTTTTCAAATCTCTCATTTTTGTTCCAATCCAAAGGTTTGAAAACCAGTGTTGTTGAACATCTTTGAATATGGTAATTGGCAAAAACTACTTCCTTTCTAATAAATTGCTGGTTCATTTTCTTTGCCAAGTCTTCTATCTTGCTGTGTACCTACATTTATTTCTCTGTGGACATACACATGTTTTCTGGCTGCTATTTTATTTTTTTTTTTTTGGTCATGTATTACCATATTTTTTTGGCATTTAAAAAACTATATTTTACTTGCATGCTTTTATTCATTTATTTATTTATTTGTGCTGGAGATTCGACCTATGGCCTTGGGTATGTGAGGCAAGCACTCTACCACTGAGCTACAGCCCCAAACCTTGAGACAGAGTCTTGCTATATAGCTCAGGTTGGCCTAGAATCAATGATTCTCCCGCCTTCATTTCCCAAGAGCTGGGATTATAGATGTGCACCATGATGTCTGGCTCTCATGAATTTTAAATTTTGATGAACTCAAATTATTTAGTCTGTTACTCCATTTTTAAATTTAAGACCATCTTCTCAATCTTAATATCAAAAAGAAATTATAATTTATTGCAATATTTTTATTATATTTATGCTTAGATGATAGCCATTCAAAATGTAATTTTAGTATCTAAGAATTATATATTTTTAAACAAGTAGATGCCTGCAGCCATAGCACTATGGCTTCTGATCCCATCAGATCTCAGAAGCTAAGCAGGGTCAGGCCTGGTTAGTACTTGGATGGGACACCACCTGGGAACACCAAGTCCTATAGGCTTGGGAGAAGGACCTGGCAACTCATACCCAAAAACCAATCCACCATTGAAAATCCTATGGATAGCAGAGAAGCACTGACAATAATGTTTTGCCTGTTGTATGTAGGGTTGCTATGAGTTGGATACTGACTCAATGGCACCTAACAACAACAACAACAACAACAAAATAGATAATTCTCCAATTTATATTTAATAATATACTATTAATCTATTCATTTAAAGTACCACACTTCTCATCTATTAAATGAACATATATGCTTCAGTCTATTTTTCCAATTCAATTCCATTGATCTAGTTATTAACTCCTATCCCAGTACTTCATGAGTTTTATGAGTATAATCTAAAGTTTTTTATATGAAGTAGGCAAGGTCAACCCTTACTAGTTCTCTATTATAAATTTTCCTTGGCAATTTTTATATATTTCCTTTATGAATTTTAGGTTTTAAATTTCCATAATTCAGGTTGTTATTGTTGTTGTTAGGTGCCATCGAGTCGGTATTCGACTCATAGCGACCCTCTGTACAACAGGGGAAACACTATTGTCAGTGCTTCTCTGCTGTTCATAGGGTTTTCAATGGCAAATTGATTTTTGGGAAGGGGTTGCCAGGTCCTTCTCCCAAGCCTACAGCTTCTGGTGTTCCCAGGCGGTCTCCCATCCAGGTACTAACCAGGCCCGACCCTGCTTAGCTTTCCGAGATCTGACGGGATCGGATGCCACAGGGCTACAGCTGCAGGCGTAATTCAGGTACTTGTTATTAATATTATCCTGAATTCATAGATTGTTTTGGAGAGAATAGTCATCTTTAAAGTGTTGAACTTTCCTATTCATGAACAAAATATTATTCCCCATTCATTTGTATATTTTTATGCCCTTCAGTAAAGTCTTATTGGGATTATTCCTAAATATTTGATGTGATTATGGTTATTTTAAATCAACCTCTTGTTCTATTGTATCTTCTACTTGGCTATTGCTAATGTGAATAAAGGCCAATAGTTATTATATATAAAGCTTATATTTGACTATCATGACTAAACTCCCTTATTGGTTTTAATATTTATCAGTTTGAGGTTATCTATAATTACTTTCATTATTTGGCAGTTGTGACAGTTTCATAATTCCTTTTCCAGTATTTGAGCTGTTTTTGTGTTATACTGACTGGGAAATTGAGTTAAAAGTTGGACAGTTGTCTTCTTCCTGTCGATAATGAGTTTCCTTCTAATCTCACCATTAAGGATAGTACTTGTTAGTTCCTAGCAAGTCATCTAATATAGTCAAGGAAGTTACTTCATATTTCATTTTATTAAAGCAAAATAGTATTTTTAATTTAAAAATAGCATTTTTATTATAAACATGTCAAATTCCTTTAGACTGCTTTTTCAAAATCAAGAAGCTTTTTCTCCTTTAATGTTAATGGGGTAAATTCCATTGACAGATGTCTGATGATAAGCCATCTTTGAATTCCCAAGATAAATCTCTATTTGGTTATGCTATATTATTTTTATGTAATTGTTGATTTCAATATTTTATTTTACTTAAACATTTTATATCTATAGTCAGCCTGAGACAAAAATTTTCAATTTCAAGGTTTATTAATACATGTTCAGTAAATAATGTGGGCCTGGAGCTTTTAGTAGGAACTGGTGAAGGAAAAGTCATTATTTACATATATTTTCAATATTTTTTACTATTGTTTTTGTCTACTTAGGTTTTCCTATTTTTGTTTTGTCAATTTTAGTAGTTTCCAAATCTATTGATACACTTATCTTCCTATTTATTTACTTACTTTTTTTGAGAAAGGGTCTTACTATATAGCTTATGCTGGCCTTGAATTCACAATCCTCCTCTCTCATCCTCCCCACTGCTGAGATTACAGGTGCGTGGCAACATACCAACTCATATTTTTCCTTAATCATAATCATCAATGGTTGATCTATGTATATGACTTTTCAATGAATAGTTTTTTTTAAATCTGAAAGTGATTTACTTTAATTTGTTCATTTATTGTTATATTTACCTTATTTCCTCTCTTGGATTTATTTATTTTATTATTTTTTTTTTAGATTGTTGGATTGATTACTTAGTTCTTTCATTTCAACTTTTTAAATTTCCTAATATATGCATTTAAGATGACAAATTTTCCTCTGAGTATAGCTTTGGCTACTTTTCACAGGTTTTGATATTTAATGCTTTTAGTTTGGATCAATTCTAAACATACTTTTTTCATTTTTGCTAATATTACAGTTTTTATTTTCTTCAGCTACATATAGCTTTATTGCCCTTTTTATTCCTTGTATACTCAGGAGAGATAGAATATTTATTCCATGAAAATAAAGTGAGGCATATTAGAGAGATCATACTACTTAATTAGTGATCGAATAGTGCACAATAATTCATTCCTATGAATACAGATGCTTACACTGTTACCTGGAGCAGATGTTGTGCATTTAATCACTGCTATTCTTCTCAAGGGCTAGGATTTAGCTCAGTTGGTAGAGCACTGTACTGCAGTCTCTGAGGACTGGAGTTCAATTCCCAGCACCGCAAAAATGGGAGAAGGGCCTGGCAATCCACTCCCAAGGCAATCCAAAAAAACAGTCAGCCATTGAAAACCCTATGAGAGTCGCTATGAGTCGGATACTGACTTGCAACAACAACAACAACATTCTTCTCAAATGATGTAATACTCCTTTGACACTTGAGGCTGGAATTGGATTCAAAGGGATGGTACCAAGAAGGTTCACATTATTAAATTCTAGGCTCTCAAAAAAGGATGCTTCTAATTGTGCTCCAGCTCCAGTAAAATCCATTTCACTGATTTTTTTAAGATTAATGGTTCTCCCCTATAGCCTTTGTGAAATATGAAACCCTAACTGGGTGAGGAAATCTACTGGACTGATAGGAAATGTTTCTCAGTGCCTGGGAAAGGAAGAGTTGGTCAGAGGGTGTGAAGTTCAACTGTAGGACTCATCTTTGGCAGGTTATTTTGCTTCTAACTAAAAAATTTGTGCATACTCATATCCTCTCTTCCACCCCCTTATCACAGAATTCTGCTAATGAACTAAGGTGTTTCACATAAAACCTAATTTTGAAGACATTTTGCTTTTTAAAAATGTTTTGATAACCTTTTAGCTCAAAGGACTTTAGAGAGCTAGAAACTATTTTTTGCAGTGCACAGACTTTCTGTTTCTACTTTTCATAAACATTTCCAGGGATGATTAGCTATGAATCTCAAGTTGTTAACACCAGTAACTTTTTACCACCTTTTAAGTACTATCTGTCAGACTACTGTATAATACCACCAAGAAGTAACATATATGGAATATATGAACTCATAGGACAGAATAGTATTTGTTCCCTATTGATATGCACCTAACAAAACATTACACAGAATACTTTCTTCCTGCTTTAAAATATCTGGATTAATTCCACCTTTCATTCTAAGATAAGTATTATTTACTCTTCAATGAAAATTTAACTAAATTTAACAAGCTTTGAGCAGCTCAAAAATTTGTGAAGGAACAGAAACTTTCATATTTTATTTGCATTGGACACTCACTTTTTAAACTTAGTTATAAAGCTACATTGTTCTGGTGACCTCATCAATCCTTGTATGTTATACAAGACTTGGGAAAGTAAATGTGACACAGAAATTATTGATGTGATGTCATCCTTAAATGAAGAAAGAATATTTTGCAAATAATTCAGCATGCCTACAACAAGATAAAATTTTTTTGAGTCCTGAGCAGTAGAGGTAGAGTGTGACTCTATATTGATTATAGCTAGATAACTAGATGGATGGACACAGTGGCTTCAACAATGGGCTTAAACATAAAAGAGATCATGATCCTGGCACAGAATTTAGGATTGTTTTTTTCTGTTCTACATAGATTCTCTATGAGTCAAGTCATCAACAGCACCTAACAACAAACAAAAAAGATAGCTGTTTAACTCTCCACTTAACTGCTGACCTTCTGGTTTTTGGCTCCCTTATACAAATTAAGTGGAAGTATCAAGTTTAATTTGTAACTGCTAACAGGCTGGGATTTAGCTCAGTTGGTAGAGTGCTGCTGTGCAGTCTCTGAGGTCCCAAGTTCAATTCCCAGCACCAAAAAGTGGGAGAAGGACATGGCAACCCACTTCCAAGGCAATCCTGAAACAGTCAGCCATTGAAAACCCTATGAGGGTCGCTATCAGTCGGACTCAACTTGAGGGCACCTAACAACAACAATGGGTAGTCAAAGCAAAACAAAAGACTTTCATTTTAAGGGTAATGCTAGATTAGAAGCAGTAGCCATTTGCTGACAAGTGATAAAGCCTTGTCAAGGAACTATCAAACGCTCTAACAGCTCTGTGAGTTTTTATTAAAATTGAAATACTTGTCTTGATTGTTAATTAGTAAATATTATGGGTTTTTTTTAACTAAGATAAAGAATTTTTTTCTTAAATTTCCACTTGTATAAAACATTTTGCTCCTTTAAAGTATAATCAAGACAATGATTCAATAGCAAACTCAAAATACAGTTTATTCCATCAGAGTCAAAGAATATGATCTTTATCTTCAGGTAAATTTTAAGTGTGAAAGCAAGTTACCTTTGGCATAATCATACCCTCTAATCATGGTTAAATACTATTATTTTTGGGAGAAAGGTTGCTATGATGTCACAGGAAACTTCTAAGTGTGGATTAAACAGTCTCAGCTTCCTTAATGTAAACACTCATTCTTTTTTTCTATTGTCCATTTACTAATAGAGGTAAGTATTTTTTTCTTTTTTTAACTTTGTAATTGAACTAAAATCTTAGCTTATCTTCCTGCCCCTCCCTTGGTAATTTTAGAGTATATCAAAAACCCCACCACAGAAAATAACAGAAACACATCATGTTTCTTTCTCAGTCATAATGAAATTGAGTTTACATGAGGCCAAGTAGTTTAAAGTATTTAGATTAAAAAATGTTTAGATGGCTCCATGAAGATAGCACTGCATCAGCTGAGAAAGGTGCCACGGTTGATGGATGTCGTCTAGATAGGCAGGAGTCACAGGAAAGACCAGTGTGGTCATTTCTATGCTCCTTACTGTAGATTGCCCTATGATTGTCTGTGTGCCTATTATTCACAGAGCCTTTAACTACTTGTAACCCAGTCCTATAAATGCTCACTGCCTCTGTCTGTTCTTTTCCTATGGCTGCTTGCCAGCTGGCTTGTTGATTGCAGTGGTTTCTCAGCTAGACACATTTATCTTACAAGCATCAAAAAAAGAGTATACTTTTTCTGTCTACAAACTAATGGCTATATCTCTTCAGCTCATTAGAAAATAACATCTGGATATCCGGTTGGTATATGTTATGTTATTGCACAGAGCTACCAGATCAAAATTGATGGATTTAACATTCCCTCAATGATAAATCTAAATGAATCAGGGGCCAGACTATCAATTGACAAGACATTAACTAACTCTGGTAAACTTAAAATCATTCAGTCAACTTATATGTTCTATAGTCTTATTGAATTTAAGTTACTATCTGTGGGATAGTAACTTAATTTCTCTGAATTGTCAAACTCACCTAGAATTTCTAAAATCAATCAACTTTATTTTACTATATTTTATCTTCTGTCCACCCGTTTTTATTTCAGTTTTTGAATACAAAATAAATAATGATTAATTTCCATTTATATGATTCAAACTCACAAAAATCTAAATTTCAACTACATTTTTAGAAATATATCACTAGCAGTTATAAAATAAGAGCTAATATTAATTGCTGGGAGAAGGACATGGCAGACCACTCCCAAAACAATCCTGAAAGAATTATCTGTTGAAAACCCTATGAGGGTTGTGATGAGTTGGACTTTACTAGATGGTACCTAACAACAATATTAATTGCATGTGCTAATTGCTTTACATGCTCTATTTCATGGCAACTTATGAAGAATGGATACTATGAGCTCCATTTTGTAGATAGGCATGGAGAGGTTAAATTATCCAAAGTCATATGGATGCTAAGTACTGAAACCAAGATTCACCCAAAGTATCTAACTCCAGAGCTCAGGTGCTCAAGCAATTCTTTTCTTCTCTTTCTCACCCAGTCCATCCCTCTGGCCCCCTCTCACCTTTCCTCTGTCTCTTCACACACACATACCTATATAACTATATATACATGTATACTACATTAGGGACAAGTATTATGTGTTCTATATAGATTAAAAAAATCAGGTGCAGAGATTAAGTAACTTGCTCAAGGTAACACAATTGGTAGGTAGATGAACTAGGAGTGCAAGCATTTAGCCACTATATTCTCTCTCATCTGTGAAAAACTGCCTGTAGCACAAACATGCTGTTTCTAGTAATAAATGTCTACATAAAGACACATTTGCAGAAATAGAAGTGATTTTTGTTCAGAAATAAATTTTTTCCTTTGGTCTTGCCAATTCTTTTTAATTCACAATTTTCCAGAGCCAGCAAACCTGTGAACATTTGTATTATATAAATTCTACATATGCTGCAGATTCATCTCAGTTAATCAGACTAATATTCTTTGCTAGTTCTTACATTTACATTTAGCTTGTTTATTCTAAACAGGAACCCGATAAAAAGAGAAGAGATATTTGAGGACTAAGAACAGAAAGTGGCAACTTCATCTTGAGGAAGGTTTTAAAAAGTCACAGTTAGAAAGAGAAAACTGGGTTAAAATACCCAGAGTCTATCCACAGCCAGGGTCACATTCAGTATGAGGTGGTAATTGATGTAAATAAGATATTGATGACACAGAGTATATCCAAACATAATTATCATCACATTATAGGATAGGATCCATAATGAACTACTCACTGTCATGCAGCAGAGAGAACAACAGTAGTTTTACCCTGTGTGACTATTTCATTAATTTTCCTCATTGCCTTCATTTTGTAATTTCCACATTACTAGGTAGCAGGTCTGTTTTAAATCAGTAGTATATGCTCAATTTGGGGCATTGAGAAAGCCCTCAATATATATTAAATGAGCAATTAATAATTGCAGATATAATAATGATTGAAGTTTAAGTTCACAGAAGCCTAAATTCATCCCTTGTCAAGCAGATAGCCTAGGACACCAAATTTAAGTCTATCTCACCAGAAGATGGAGCATTGCTGGGACTATAATTTCTACCATGGTAGATGGCTGAGTTATAAATAGGAAAACAACTGTGACCAGAGCTGGAAAGAATAGTGACATTGTCTCTGTTTATTCCCTTACTCAAAATAATTACTCCTTATCAGCAGCTTTGATTCAGTATATCATCATTCCTTTTTCTTGACCCAATTTCCTTCCTTCCTTCCTTCCTTCCTCCCTTCCTTTCTTCCTTCCTTTCTTCTTTTCTTCCTTTCTTCTTTTCTTTTTTTATAATACTTGGGGGTTGAACCCAAGGCCTCACACATATTTTGTAAGTGCCCTATCACTGGACTGCACCCCCAGCCCATTTTTTATTTTTATATTTTGAGACAGGGTCTTGCTAAGTTATGTGGGCTGCCTCTGGCCTTGAACTTGAGATCCTCCTGCCTCAGCCACCCCTGTTGCTAGGATTAGAGGTGTGCACCACCATGCCTGGCTGACACAATTTCTTTATTGGCTTCCAGCACATCATACTGTTGCACTATTCATTCATTAAATTTCCTTGACTGTTTCCTCCTCTTCTTAACTTCTTATCTTTTTGTTATTTTAACAGTGTCTTTAGGACAGCAGGCTTTTAACTTTCTTATGAAGTACAAGCAATCATATTTTCTTTTATGGAGTAAATTTTCGGTGTTGGACCTAAGAAATCTTTGTTTAACTCAAAATCACAAGGATTTCTCCAATTTTTCCATCAATTTAACATTTAGGTCTATTGTGTATTTTGAGTTGGTGAGATATGTAAATTGAAGTTCATTTTTAACCTAAGAATGTCAATTCCAATCATTATTTTTGGACAAGACTATCTTTTCTCTACTACATTACCATTGAATCTTTATCACAAATAAATTGTCTAAGAAAACAAAGAGACAAGTTACCAACTGAGAAAAAATATTTGCTAATCACGTATCAGACAAGTGACTTGCATATGGAATAAGAAAATAACTCTCAAAATACAACAGTAAGAAAACAATCCAATTTAAAAATGATGAAAAATATTTACTACACACTTCATCAAAAAGGCTATTTGGAAGGCAAAGAAGCACATGAAAAAAAGTGTTCAACATCATTAGCTATTTGGGAAATACAAATTACAACATGATGGTGTACTGCCACATACTTTAAAATGGCTAAAATTAAGATTAGTGAAAATATCAAATGCTAGTGAGGATGTAGAGCAACCCATACATTGCTGGTGGGAATGCAAAGTGGTGCTGCCTCTCTGGAGAATCATTTGTGAGTTTTTACTTACATTAATCATGCATTACCATGTTGTTGTTGTTGTTGCTGTTGCTGTTAGGTGCCCTCTAGTCGGTATCCGACTCATAGGGACCCTCTGTACAACAGGGGAAACACTATTGTCAGTGCTTCTCTGCTGTTCATAGGGTTTTCAATGGCAGATTGATTTTTGGGAGGGGGCTGCCAGGTCCTTCTCCCAAGCCTACAGCTTCTGGTGTTCCCAGGCGGTCTCCCATCCAGGTACTAACCAGGCCCAACCCTGCTTAGCTTCCGAGATCTGACGGGATCGGATGCCACAGGGCTATGGCTACAGGCTCATTAGTCATTAGGGGAATGTAAATCAAAACTACATTGAGATACCATCTCACCCCAGTCAGAATGGCTAGCTTCAACAAAATAAACAACAAAAATGCTGGCAAGGATGTCGGAAGGAAAGGACCCTTATACGCTGCTGGCAGGAATCTAAGATAGTGTCGCCACTATGGAAATCAGTGTGGTGGTTCCTGAAAAAGCTAAAAATAGAACTACCATATGACCCAGCTTATACCACTCCTGGGTGTATACTAGAAGGAATCTAAATGAATATACTATAGAGATACCTGTTCACTCGTGTTTATTGCTGCACTATTCACAACAGCTAAGATATGGAATCAACCTAGATGTCCATCAACTGATGAATGGATAAAGAAAACGTGGTATTTCAACACCATGGAGTTTTACTAAGTCATAAAGAAGAACAATACTATGTAATTTTTAGGAAAATGGATGGAACTAAAGACCATCATTCTAAGTTAAATAAACCAGACCTAGAAAGACAAACTCAACGGCACCTAACCACAACAGCAGCAGCAAGACAAATATCACATTTTTCCCTCATATGTGAATGATAGATTTTAATATGCATATTATATATTTTAATATATATGTCATGAAAGTAGAAGGGGGACTATTTAGGGGGCTAGAAAGGGAACTAAAGAGAGGAGGACAAGGGCAATAAGAAAGAGTAAAGGGGAAATAGAAACATCATGTTTCTCTCATAGGCGGAATCTGGATTTAAATGCATATATTTAACAGACCATATATATATATGGACTCATATATATGTATATATAAATATATATACATATATGTATATCACACACTACATATGCACACATATACACACATAAGACATGCAAGCAAGCAGAAGAGGAACCATTTATAGGGATGCAGGGGTCAGTGGGGAGGGACATATGAGAGGTTAATGGGGGTGAATATAAACAATCTACAGTAAGCATATATGGAAATGTCAATGAAGCCCATTAATTTGTGCACTAACTAAAAAATTACTAATAAAAAATCATAATATAAGATCTTTAATAATTCTGGGTACCGGGTAAAAATCAGATATTAGGGTGGCAGAGAGAGACAGGAAGATACTGAAATAGAGTGAGACAAAATTCTTGTTTAACTAGGTGAAGAGATAGAAGGATCAATAAATTACCAGATTATGAAGCACATTAGTATAAAGACTTATGTGAAGGAAATATTTTAGTATAATAAAAATATTAAAATGCTAATATTTTGTTCCTTTATAGCCTAGTTGCCATTCCATAAAATGATACTCATTTGTTTCCATTTTTATTTTATTATGAAATTATTGTATATTTGTCCTATTTGCATTATTAGGTTAAAGAGATAATCTATTTTAAATGGAAAGATACAGCACATATTAAGATCTATATAAAAAACCAAGGCTACATTTTGGAAGTGATGTTCATGAGGAGAGATACTTAGAAAAAATGAGATTGATGATTTTCCCATTGTGCCTTACTGGAATTACTTGAGGATAAACAGTTCTTGAGAACAAGCAAGACAAACAAGATTCTCCTCATTGCCAAATCACTGAACTTCTCAAGTTCAAAAGGACTCTTCAGCTATTGCCTAGAGCCATTTCCTCATTTTTGGTGACAGAAAATGAGTGGTTCATTTTCTCTTTAACTGTGTTATGCCCTTTAGCTAGTTCTGAATAAAACTGCTGCACTTGTTTGGTGAGAATTTTTTCAACATTCCATGCTGAACATATCCATTGTTCATAACCAGAGCAGATAAGTTCAGAGCCTAAAGGAGGCTTTTAAAGCACAAATGCAAAATAAAAGGAAAATATAATGATGTAAGACCTTAATATTAATTTGCCAATAATCTCTTGTGAGTTGTTTATAAATCTGAGCTTACCTGTCAACCCAGGCTAAGTAATGAGACATTTTCTTTAATTAATTGGGTTTTTTGTTGCTGTTTTTTTGTTTTGTTTTGTTTTGTTTTGTTTGCAACAGAGTTGCCCAGACTCGCTTAGAACTAGAGATGTAGCATATGCTGGCCTTGAATGCATTATCCTCCTGCCTAGGCTTCCCAAGTGCTAGGATTATAGGCAGCTGACACCATGCCCTGTGTAATGAGACATTTACCACCATGAACAAGCCATTCATGTTTCACAGACCATATTGGTCAACTCATAGTTTATATTTTCATTCAAGGCTCACAAAAATGATAACTGTGAGATAATATATTTGGTAATTAGATTTAACCATTCCACAATGTATATATACTTCAAACCATCATGTTTTACATGATAAAATGTATCATATCTGTTAATTTAAAAATAAAAGACTTTCAAAAAATAAATTTAAAACTTAAAAACAATTACCTTAGAACCAAGTCATTCTTTCCACAGAGCAACACATTGATGGTGTGCTATTTACCTCCTTGGAATTACTGTCTTATGTGTTAGGAAAACATCTTTCAAAGCATAAGATAATCATGACAAATATTCCATACTATAAGCATAAGTAGTCAGCAATCACAATTTCTCCTGAAAGTATTTGGTGCTATCCCTATTCAACAAATTATCTTCCAAACATAAACTTCTGCTCTTTAAAATTCAAGCACAAAAATCTTTTTCTTGGACTAATTTGTACCTATGATTCTACCACTGTCTGTGTGTCAGCTTCCAACCATGACTTCAGTTTACTGTCAACACACAGACAGACAAAGCTCGTGCCCAGATCGTATTTATCAAATCATTTCTTACCGTAGTCTCATTGAAATGCAAAATGGTTAGTGCTTAGAAAACCACATAAATCAATTATCCTAATCTGGAACTTGCAGACAGAATGTCAAATGAAATTTTAAAGTCTTATTTTATTTGCATGTGAAATTGAGAGTAGAGAAATATGAGTTTATCAAAGATATTTTCCCTGGTTAATTGTAAGAACAATGCATGCTCATCGGAAAAAATTTCATATTTTATCAGGTATGAGTAACTTCTGACTTTCTTATCTTTATTTATAATATCTCCTCATTTCTATCTAGATTATATGGTAGGAAAGAAGACATGGCAAAAGAGAAGAGTAGTTAGGATTTGAAGAGTTTGGATGTAATGTGCTTGTGGCACTTTAAAGTGGAAATACCCCAAAAGGACTAAACGTATGGATGTAGTTGTTTAGGAAAGAAATCTGTGCTAAGATTTGTGTTAAAGATGCAAATTTGTGTTAAAAGTATATTCACACTTATTGTTGTTAGATGCTGTCAAGTTGGGTGCGACCCTATGTGCAACAGAACACATCACTCTCTGACACTGTGCCATGCCTGGCACTATGTCAGTGCTTCTCTGCTGTTCATAAGGTTTTCAATGGCGAATTGTTTTGAGATTGTGCTGCCATATCCTTCTCCCTTTTTTTTGTGATGCTGGGGATCCAACCTAGGGCCTCAGAAGCGCAGCACAACACTCTACCAACTGAGCTAATCCCCAAGCTCATAATCAGAAGCTATGTAAGTAGGAGAATAAAGACACATGAGGAAGAGAAGTCCTAGGTATACCAGGATACTTTGTATTGGATTGTATTCATGCTACAAATGTCATATGTGTGGGTTAGTAATGTTGATACATATCATAGTTAAGAGGATTAATTTAATCTTGCAGCAATTAATTATTTGTAAAAACAGACAAGAAACAACCTTCTTAGAAATGCCTTTGTATATGTGGTTGTCTTTGCTTAGAATATTTCCCAAGGTCTGCCCATCACAAGGTCCAATTTATCTGACAATTTCTTATGGGCACCATTGCTGTCATCTAAAAATCAGTCTCCTTTTTGTACGTCTTTTTATAGATCTTCAGTTCCACTTAATTGTACAAGTCTGTTCTCTGCTAAACTGAACATTTATTGAGGATAGCATCATGCTTCTTTCTTTTTTGTATATAACCATGCCCAGTCAATGCTGGTTATGTTGAAATTCAATTCTTTGAATTCTTCAAAGTTGATTTTTCTTAAGCCCAGCAGGTGGTGGTGCATGCCTGTAATCCCAGCGACTCAGGAGGCAGAAGCAGGAGGATCGCAAGTTCGAGACCAGAGGCAGTCTGTCTCAAAAAGTAAAAAGAAGGGCTGGGGGGTGCAGCTCAGTGGTACAGACTTGCAAAGCATGCAAGTGGAAGGCCCTGGGTTCAACCCTCAGTACTGCCAAAACAAAAAATTGATTTTTCTTGATCATTAACTTTACTAAGCTTTATTTCATTGTGATATTTTTCTCAAATGTATCATCCATTGGAAGAAATAAACTGGATATTGTTGTTGTTAGGTGCTGTCGACTTGTGCCTGACTCAGTGACCCTAGAAACTTAAAATTGTACCTGACAACTTCATGAAGTCATACAAAGTTGTATGGCCCTGAGGTTGTTGTTGTTAAGTGCCATCTAGTCGAGTCCGACTCATAACGACCCTCATAGGGTTTTCAATGGCTGATTATTTTGGGATTGCCTTGGGAGTAGATTTCCACATCCTTCTCTCATTTTTGTGGTGCTGGGAATCAAACCCAGGACCTTAGAGACTGCAGAGTGGCACTCTACCAACTAAACTAAATCCCAGCCCCCAGCTCTGAGTTTAGACAGATTCTTTTCTTTTCTTTAGTACTTACAGGTTGAACCCAGGGCCTTGCATATACTTTGCAAGTGCTCTACCACTGGCTGCACCCTTAGCCCAATTTTTATTTTTTATCTTGAGAAAGGGTCTCACAATATTACACAGGCTGCCTCTGGCCTCGAACCTGGGATCCTCCTGCCTCCACCTCCTGAGTTGCTGGAATTATAGATGTGAGCCACTGTGCCTGGCTTAGACAGATATTTTTTTAATTTGTCAGTATCTTTCTTTAATAGGCATGAATTTCTTATTGTTTTGAGATTAGCAGTTAGCCATTTGTTATTTAAAAACAAACACATTTTCTGATTTTTGCTTGTCCACTTGGCCTACTCATTGTAAGTAAAGCAGTTCAGTTTCCTTACATACACTTACTATATATACAGCCTTGAGCAGTATCCTTTAAATGATAGTGACTGTTCTGAAAAGATGTAGATATAGTCAATATAGATCAACCACACACACACATGAACTTAAGGACAAGGGCAAACCAATCATCCAATATAAAATTACGAGCAATAGAGCAAATTGGTTATAATTATCTATAAAGGAAAATTGTTTCCCCGTGGTGTATATTCAGCTATTTCCCATGTACCTAAACATCAAACACAACGAATGAATGTGTGGTACCAAAAATTGAGCTTGATATGTGCATAGGCTTCAGGATCTGGGAATACAGGGAAGTGAAACAAAAACATCTCGGATAGATAAAGAAAAGACAAAGGGAGCTCAGGGAGGAGATTCTTATTAGGTAAATGGGCAAAGATAATCTTGGCCCTCAGGAAAAGATGAGAAAGCTCTAAAGAAGTGAATAAAGATGAAATGCATGTTTTAACATGGCAAATTTACTCATATGCTCCCTCAGATTTGGGAAGAAAGTGGAGCTTCCTTATCTCTGTAATAATCAGACCATCTTCACAAAAAGTATGTATAGGATAGAGTATAAAAAGAAAAAAAACTAAAATTCAGGCCAACTCCAAACTGAATCTACTATATTGCTGTTGTTAGGTGCTGTTGAGTCAGTGTCCAATTCAGCAATCTTTCATACAACAGACAAAACACTATTGCCAGTGCTTCTCTGCTATTTACAGGATTTTCAATGGCTGATTGTCTTTTGAGAATGGGTTGCTGAGTCCTTCTCCCAAGCCTACAGCACCTGGTGTTCCCAGGCAGTCTCCCATCCAAGTACTAACCAGGCCTGACCCTGCTTAGCTTCTGAGAGCTGATGGGATCAGAAGCCACAGTGGGACGGCTGAAGGCTCTACTATATTAGTCTCTCTGGTAAAAACAAACAAACTAACAAACAAAAAACAAACAAAACACTCCTTTATCTGAGAATCCCTCTTCCTCTTCCTCTTCCCAGGTAGTTTTTGCATTTTGGAAGGGTGCAGTTCATTTGATATCATGGAGGGATGGGGAAGGGGTCAGTAGCCTGTCAATGAAGCAGATGGTCTGCTGCCTGCCAGATGGCAGTGGCAGGACACCCAGCACATGTGTATGGTGTCTGGGTATATGCTGAGGAAGCATGAGCAGGCAGAACTCAGGGGTGGACACTCTGGGCTTGGCCAGGGGTTGTCTGCCAGCGGACTCAACCCCTTTGTAAGCTTCACAGCCACACAGCTAATCTCAGTCCTGACTTCTGAACTCCCTGGACCAGTGCCCAGCCTGACTCTCATCTTCCTTCTACATGTCCCTCTCAGTGCATAAAGGCTCTTGCAGGTCCTTTCCCTGACACAGAAGTAGCAGATCACAAGAGGAAGTCACACTTAGGTCTTCTTTCTGGCTCTACCCCTTCTCCCTCTACCACTAAGTTTATCTGCCATTTCATGCTCAGGTTGGGATGAGAGCCTTTGGGGGCATCCTATTCCATGTACACACTGTGTCCTATTAAGACTTCATGGGAGATTAAGTCATAAGTCTTCCTCTGGCTTCCTCCACTTACTCTTCTGGTGTCCTTCTCTTACTCTTCTCATCAATTCTTGAGACTATAAGGGCAAGATTTTTCTTCTTCCATTTTGACTAGAACCTCTTTTTCATAAAACCCTGTGATCAGTCTTGCTATGCCAGTTTCTAGAAGTTTTAAAGAGAGAAATAAAGGAATTTAGAAAATCTTCTCAAAGAAGTCTAGCTTTCAAGACTGTCTGTTTTCCCATTGGCTTTGGGAATATCCTCCCTTCTCTTAGCCTTTTTGTTACAACCCTTCTACTTTTCCCTAAATTGCTAAATGTGACAAGGAAATGCAAAAAAATAAGCTCATTATATTTCTCAAAATATTATGTCCAGTATACCTATCCTCCTAGAACTCTTTTTCTAACAGGAAAAATATCTAGATTATACTTCTATGCTCTAAGAAATTTTCCTTAAGAGAAAACTGATTGTTGAACTTCTGAGCTTCTAATGCTCTTTGTATTCATAAACATTTCCATATTTATATATTTTTTCTGGGTAACTAATGTTATACTCCTTAATTTTCTAACGTCTTAAAAACAGGTTTACTTTTAATTATTAAGTAGTTATGTTAATTTCTGTATTTTAAACAGAAAACTTAATTGAGTTTTGGGAAGTTTTCAATTAAATATACTAGCACTTAAAGGGCCCCTTTGAGCTCCAGTGTGTCTGTTTTTCCTTATGACCACTTCAGTTCATAATGCTGATCTTACTCCAAATATTTACCTTCCAAGATGCCATTTATAACCCACACCCTACCTCATTATAGAATACTGCTTGGTGATATCTGAAAAGTTGGATTTTTAATTTTTCTGATGATGCCTGATTATATTCACCTATTGAGTATATTCACCTATTGAGTATATAGACAGGGAATTACCAGAAAATCAAGTGGGATTCAGAAGAGGGTGGGGAACTGGAGACATCATTGCTGATGTCAGGTGGATATTAGCCAAAAGCAAAGAATATCAGAAAGATGTCTATCTATGTTTTATTGACTATGCAAAGGCATTTGACTGTGTGGATCATAATAAATTGTGGATAACACTTTGGAATATGGGAATACCAGAGCACCTAATTGTACTCATGAGGAATCTGTAAGTGAACCAGGAGGCAGTTGTTTGAATAGAACAAGAAAACACAGCCTGGTTTAAAGTAGAGAAAGGTGTGTGTCAGGGCTGTATACTTTCACCATATCTCTTCAATTTATATGCCGAGCAAATAATCTGAGATGCTGGACTTTATGAGGAAGAATGAGGCATTAGGATTGGAGGAAGACTCATTAACAACCTGCGTTATGCAGATCATCCAACTCTGCTTGCTGAAAATGAAGAAGATTTAAAACATTTACTGATGAAGATCAAAGATCACAGCCTTCAATATGGGTGGCGACTAAACATCAACAAAACAAAAATCCTTATAACTGGGCCAGTATGCAACTTCACAATAAATGGAGAAAAGATTGAGATAGTCCAAGATTTTGCTTTGCTTGGCTCTATAATCAACACCCATGGAAACAGCAGTCAAGAAATCAAAAGATGCATTGCTCTGGGAAAAGCTGTGGCAAAAGATCTCTTTAGAGTATTGAAAAACAAAGATATCACATTGAAGTCAAAAGTGCATCTGACTCATGCCATGGTATTTTCAGTTGCATCATATGGTTGTGAAAGCTGGACATTGAACAAGGGAGACAAGAGAAGAATTGATGCTTTTGAATTATGGTACTGGAGATGACAATTGGATATACCATGGTCTGCCAAAAGACCCAATAGATATGTCCTAGAAGTTCAACAAGAGTGCTCCTTGGAAGCAAGAATGGCCAGACTGTATCTTACGTATTCTGGACATGTAGTTAGGAGAGATCAATGCCTGGAGAAAGACATCATGTTTGGGAGAGTGGCAGGGCAACAAAAAAAGGAAAACCCTCCACCAGATGGATTGACACAGTGTCTGCAACAATGGGCTTAAACATAAATAAGATCGTTTGCCTGGCACAGAATCGGCAAGTGTTTCGATCTGCTGTGTGTAGGGTCGCTATGAGTCAGACTCGACCCGACGGCACCTAACAACAACAACAACAACAACAACACTGAGTTTTTAGATATGGGAAAAGCTCTATGAATGTTTATGTATGTTTCATTTTTTTCTGAACTCCTTTTAGTAGAGTTGGTTCTACTCTAGTTGTATTTGAACACTTGAACTCTGGATAGGTTTTTGGCAAAGGGAAAAAAATTTACATTTGAGATTATACACTGAAAGCTTCCAAGAATGTAAACCATAAATTCCATGTGATTTTATTATATCAAAAAATACAAGACACACTTTTGACTGTATGTACCAGTCATATCAGTGGGGAAGGATATTTGAACTAGAAGGTGTAGACACAAACTCATTTTAAATTCTGTGCATCTGCCTTTGCTGCTTTATCAAATTACCATGAATAGCAATTTGCCACTCTGTGGTTGCTCAGTTCTAAGACAGCAAATGTCAAGAAATACCAGACTTTCACCTTGGACTCTATAGTATGATTGCTTTGTGTGTATGTGGTTTCATGCCTAAGTGAGTCATTTTGCCAAGGACCTTCAGAATATCAGTCCAGTCTAGACAATCTAATCTTAGTGACTGATAACTGGCATTGGCATATTATGCATCATTAGAAAGAGGGTGTAGGTGTAAAATGGTTCTGTGCAAATACAAACATTCTATACTTAAATCCACAAAATCTTGACTAGTCATTTCCTCTGCTAAACCTTTCCATTCCCACCATTTTTTAAATCACCACTGTATCACAATGGCTCATCAGAAAACCTCATACTCTCTCCCTGTCCTCTTGGTATTTCCAGCATGCATGTACTCTGATCCCTGGCTTAGTAGTTTCAGTAAAAAATCTATTGAATGAATACTGACTTCAAAGGACTCAGGGGAGAGCCATTTTATATGTGCCTCATACATATATGACCATTTGTCTAACAATTCCGTTCCTCAATCTTTTACTTATTTCTTCAGCTTCTAGGTATTTGTCATTAATTTTCACAATATTCCCCTATTTTGTCAAACAAAAGATATGATGATAGCTATGAATGATCATATAAATGTTACTGTTATTAGCTTTTTTATTTTATAGGAAAATAAAGGTAAATTGTAAGGTATTACTTAAATTTTGGACAGTATGGGAATACCAGTCAACCTATGATAGATTTGCTAGTGATGGTCATAGCAATTAAAATGGAAGTCTAGAAAACTGGATGTCACTTTTACCCTATGCTACTCCATTGGAACTCAATCTTCAGAAGATTTTAAAAATTTGGAATTCATCTTGTAAACGCATTGTGAATCCAATGTATTACCCAAGAATTTTTTTCCCTAGTCCTGGGATTTTAACCCAGGGCCTCATACATTGCTATGTAGGTTCTCCATCACTAACCCACACCTCCAGCTTCTTTTTTAATTTTTATTTTTGGGAAATAGTCTTGCTAAAGTTGCATAGGGGGCTGGGATTTAGCTCGGTTGGTAGAGCACTGCTCTGCAGTCTCTGAGGTCCCAGGTTCAATTTCCAGCACCATAAAAATGGGAGAAGGACATGGCAATCCATTCCCAAGGCAATCCCGAAACAATCAGTCATTGAAAACCTGATATGGGCCGCTTGGAGTCAGACATGTCTCCACAGCACCTAACAACAACAAAGCTGAACAGGCTGCTTCTGACTTCAAACCTGAGATCCTTCTACCTCAGCCTCCTGAGTACATCCTGGAATTACTGGTGTGTGCTACAGCTCCCAGCTCAAGAAATATTTTTGGTGATCATGGTATAGCAAGCATACCCTGCTAAAGATTAGAGTTGTATTTTCCTTTTTGGTAAGAACAGTTCTAATTTTGGGGGGACTGTTATTGTTATGTGCTGTCAAGTCATATCAAATTCATGGTGACCCTCATAGGGTTTTTGATAGATGATTGTTTCAGGATTGTTTCAAGAGTGGGCTGTCATGACATTCTCCCACTTTTGTGGTGCTGGAGATTGAACCCACTGCCTTGAAGAATGCAGAGCAGCACTTTACCAACTGAGGTAAACTCCAGCTTTTTATGGTATAAGAACACAAAATTCTTTTAGGATCATCAAGGGTAACTTCTTTTGTGTGTGTGTGTGTGTGTGTGTGTGTGTGTGGTACTGGGGGTTGAACCCAGGGCCTTGTGCTTGCATGTTTTGCAAGTGCTAGACCACTGAGCGGCATCCCTAGCCCATTTTTTTTTTAACTTTTTGAGACAGGATCTCACTAAGTTATGCAGCCTGCCTCTGGTCTCAAACTTGTGATCCTCCTGCCTCTTGCCTTCCTCCTGAGCTGCTGGAATTACAGAAGGGTAGCTTCATTAAGAAGAGTAATAGAGGATAGAAAGCTCTTACTTGCCTATAGAAAAAAAATAAGAATGCTTTTTGGGTATTGAGAATTCAAAAGAAGACCTACTCACTGGTTTGATAAGTCCACATCAGTAATGTTATGCAGCTAGTAAGCTCTGTGTTGTTATTGATCTGCATTATTTGCCCTGGTCCTTTTCCTAGAAACAATAGACATCCTCACCAATAAACTGGTGAATGCCCAGGGACCTCCAGGATGCTTCTCCAGTGCTGGACCATTAGTTCAGATTCATATGTGCCCAGAGTGCCTATCCCTGTTGGAACATTTTTAGTTTAAGCCTGCCAAGCATAATGTGGCACAATCCATTCATGGCAAACAACAACTAAGATGACAAGCAGAGCACAGGATCTAGCTTCAGCTACTATGCTCAAGGTCCAAGCTTGAAATACATCTTCACCTCTTTTGTTTTCTACCAGTGCCATGGCCAATATTTATTCACCCACCAGACCATTTCTTTGTCAAGCAGAACACTGAGACAGGAATAATCCAGTATGGATGGCCTCACTAAGCACATAAAACATAAACTGTGGGCAGTTATGACACATTATTTCTTCCTGAGTTGCATTTAAAGAGTTTTTATCATGAGAGGATGTGGAATTTTGTCAAATGTTTTTTATCTATTGATATGATCATATCATTTTTATAAATCATTTTGTTAATGTGGTATATGCCATTTACTAACTGGAATATGTTAAACCATCTTTATATACTAGAGATAAATTCTACTTGGTCAGGGTACATGATCCTCTTAACATACTGTTGAGTTCAATTTGCTTATATTTTTCTGAGGATTTTTGAATCTGTTCATCAGGAAGAAGGACTATATTTTTTTTCTCATAATGTTCTTGTTTGGTATTAGGGTAAACTGGCTTTGTAAGGTATATTTGGAAATGTTTCTTCCTCTTTAGTGTTTTGGAAGGGTTTGGAAAAGATTGGCATTAAATCTTCTGTAAATGTGTGCTAGAATTCTCCACTGAAGCCAACTGTTTCTGCACTTTCCTTTGCTGTTCTTGTTGTTAGGTGCCATTGTTAGGTGTACATAGCAAACCTATGTACAGCAGAACAAAACACTCCCGATTCTGTGCCAGGCACATGATCTTATTTATGTTTAAGCCCATTTTTGCAGACACTGTGTCAATCCATCTGGTGGAGGGTTTTCCCTTTTGCATTGACCTGCCACTCTCCCAAACATGATGTCTTTCTCCAGGGATTGATCTCTCCTGACTACATGTCCAAAATACGTAAGACACAGTCTGGCCATTCTTGCTTCCAAGGAGCACTCTGGTTGCACTTCTTCTAGGACAGATCTGTTGGTTCTTTTGGCAGTCCATGATATATTCAATCGTCATCTCCAGCACCATAATTCAAAAGCATCAATTCTTCTCTTGTCTCCCTTGTTCTATGTCCAGCTTTCACAACCATATGATGCAACTGAAAATACCATGGCATGAGTCAGGTGCACCTTCATCTTCAATGTGACATCTTTACTTCCCAATACTTTAAAAAAATCTTTTGCCACAGCTTTTCCCAAAGCAATGCATCTTTTTATTTCTTGACTGCTGCTTCCACAGGTCTTGATTGTACAATCAAGTAAAGAAAAATCATGGACAACTTCAATCATTTTTTCCATTTATCATGAAGATGCATACTGACCCAGTTGTAAGGATTTTTGTTTGGTTGGTGTTGAGTTGTAATCCATATTGAAGGCTATATAATTGATCTTTATCAGTAAATTTTTAAATATTCTTCACTTTCAGCAAGCAGAGTTGTGTCATCTGAATGATGAAGGTTATTAATGAGTCTTCCTCCAGTTCTGATGCCACGTTCTTCTTCATAAAATCCAGCTTCTCAGATTATTTTCTCAGCATATGAGTTGAAGAGATATGATGAAAGGATACATATAAATTGAAGGATATGGTGAAAAGATACATTGAAAGCCCTGACACAGACCTTTCTCGACTTTAAACCAGGCAGTGTTTCCTTGTTCTGTTCAAATGACTGCCTCCTTTTCCATGTACAGATTCTCCATGAGTATAATTAGGTATTCTGTTATTTACATTCTTCCTAGTATTATCCATAATTTGTTATCCACATAAATGCCTTTGCATAGTCAATAAATCATAGGTAGACATCCTTTTGATATTCTCTGCTTTTGGCTAATATCCACCTGATATCAGCAATGATATCTCTGGTTGCCCTTCCACTTATGAATCTGGATTGATATTATGGCAGTTCCCTGTCTATATACTGCTGAAATCACTTTTGAATGATCTTTGCTTGCATGTGATATTATTGATATAATTCAGTAGTTTCCACATCCAGTCAGTTCCCCTTTCTTGGGAATAGGCACAAATATGTATCTCTTCCAGTCAGCTGGGTAGTTATTTTCCAAATCTGTTGGCAGGAAAATGTTAGCACCCTCAGTGCTGTATCTGTTTGTTGAAACATCTCTATTAATATTCTGTCAATTCCTGGAGCCTTATATTTCACCAATTCCTTCAAGGAAGCTTCTACTTTGTCCTTCAGTATCATTGGTTCCTGATCATATGTAACCTCTTAAAATGATTGTTGTTGTTGTTGTTGTTGTTAGGTGCCGTCAAGTCGGTATCCGACTCATAGCGACCCTCTGTACAACAGGGGAAACACTATAGTCAGTGCTTCTCTGCTGTTCATAGGGTTTTCAATGGCAGATTGATTTTTGGGAGGGGGTTGCCAGGTTCTTCTTCCAAGCCTACAGCACCTGGTGTTCCCAGGCGGTCTCCCATCCAGGTACTAACCAGGCCTGACCCTGCTTAGCTTCCGAGATCTGAGGGGATCGGATGCCGCAGGGCTACGGCTGCAGGCCTTAAAATGATTGGTCATATACAATTCTTTCTTTGTATAATGACTCTGTGTATTCCTTCCATCTTGTTTTGATATTTCCTGCATTGTTTAATATTTTCACTATTGCCACTCGAGGCTGGAATTTTTTCTTCAACTCCTTGAGAAAAACAAACTGTATTCTTCCCTTTTTGTTTTCTGTCTCCAGCTCTTTGCACATGTCATTAAAATATTTGATTTTGCCTTCTTGAGCTGCCTTTTGAAATTTTCCGTTTAGTTCCTTAACTTTATCATGTCTTCCTTTTATCTGATCAGTGTTCAAGGGCAAGTTTCAGAGGTTATTTTTTGACATGTAATTCAGTCTTTTTTTTTGTTCCTTGTCTTTTAAATAAACTTTTACTTTCCTCATGAATGATATATTTGATGTTATGCCAAAACTCATCTGGTCTTCTATCATATGTGTCTAATACATTAAACCTGTTCTTCAGGTGGTCTCTGAACTCAGGTCATACTTTGGATCTTGTACACTTGTTCTAATTTTTTTCAGTTTCAGTTTGAACTTGCATATGAGCAGTTGATGTTCTGATCCACAATCCCACCTTGTCTTGTTCTGACATTTGATATGGAGCTTTTCCATTGTCTCTTTCCACAAATGTAGTCAATTTGCTTCCTGTATGTTTCTTCTGGTGAAGTCCATGTGTATAGTTTCCAATTATATAGGTGAAAAAATGTATTTGCTATGAAAAGGTCATTAGTCTGACAAAATTCTCCCATGTGATCTCCAGCATCGTTTCTGTTACAAAGGCCATATTTTCTGACCACCAAGCCTTCGTTTTTCCATCTTTTGCATTCTAGTCACCTGTAATTATCAGTACATCCTGATTGCATGTTTGACCTATTTCAGATTGCAGAAGCTGGTGGAAATCTCTATCTTCATTTGTGGTTTTAGTAGTGGATGCATACATTTGAAAAATAGTCATATTAACTGGCCTTCCTTGTAGGTGTATGGATATTATTCTCTCACTGACAGCATTGTACTCCAGGACAGATCTTGATACATATTTTTTGATGATGAATGCAACCCCATTCTCTTCAATTTGTCATTTTCACCGCATAGTTGACTATATGAGTATCTGAGTCAAAATGGCCCATGCTGGTACATTTTAGTTCACTTATGCATAGTGTCAATATTTATATGCTCTATTTCTCTTTCAAAGATTTCTAATTTTCTTGGATTCATACTATATACATTCCACATTCTAATTATAATGAATATTTACAGTTGTTTCTCCTCATTTTGAGTCATGCCACACCAGCAATGGAGGTCCCTAGGGCTTTACTCCATTTTTATCATTAAGGTAGACTCTACTATGAAGAGTGCTTATGGCTGTAGCCTTGTGGCATCTGATCCTGTCAGATATTGGAAGCTAAGCAGGGTTGGGCCTGGTTAGTACTTGGATGGGAGACAACCTGGGAACACCAGGTGCTGTAGGCTTGGGAGATGGACCCAGCAACCCATTCCCAAAAATCAATCCCTATGAAAACCCTATGAACAGCAGAGAAGCACTGACAAATAGTGTTTCCCCTATTGTATGTAGGGTCGCTAAGCGTCAGATACTGACTTGACAGCACCTAACAACAACAATATACTTTGAAGAGTCAATTCTTCCCCAGTAGTCTTTTGACTCCCTTCCAACCCAGGGGGACTCATTTTCCAGCACTATATTTAACAATGTTTCTCTACTATTCATGGGGTTTTCAATGGCTAGTTGTTTTGAGAGTGGGTTGCCAGGTACTTCTCTCTCATCTGTCTTATTCTGGAATCTCAGCTGAACCCTCTACACCATAGGTGACCTTGTTGGTATCTGTAATACTGGTAACATAGCTTTCAGCCTGATAGCAACATGCAAGCCCTCACAGTACAATAAACTGATAGATATGTGGGGATTTCTTTGCTGAGAGATTTCAAATTACCTATTTTGTCTCCTTACTTGTGATACTGGTGTGTTCAGATTTTTTATTTCTTCATGAGTCATTCTTGATAAGTTGTATGTTTGTGGGAATATATCCATTTCTCCTGCAGCAATGGCATCTGTCCTGGGCATGGAGCTGGAGTCTGGAGAGCAGGTATGCACAGAGAGACCAGATCTGCATAAAGCAACCATGTTTTAGGTTCTCAGGTGCAGACAAAACTACTATGGCAGGAACTCTGGTGTCTTAGATAGAAATGCTCACAGAGTAGCCAAGGAGCTGGGATCCAGAGTGTGGGCATGTGGCACACCTCCTGCTGTTATGAGATCTAGGGCACTGATGCCCCCCTGCAGCAGTGGCTCTGGTATCCATCGTGCAGCTGCTGGTGGAACAGCCATGGAGCTGGGGGCTGTAGTGTGGGTATATGTTCAGCAATGGTACCTCTGGGGTCTGGGTCACCAGGTTGCCCACAGCATTAATGACTCCATTGTCTGAAACAAGGCCATGTGAAATGTGGCCATGGAGCCATGATCTGAATTGTGAGTATGCACAGAATGGCCACAACTCCAGGGTCCAGGGCCTGCAGGGGGTGGGAGGTGGAGTTGGCCTTAGTCCTTGAGCAGCACAACAGTGGCTCCTTTGTGGGCAGGGGATGGAGGACACATGAGTATCTCTCCTGGGAGGTACAGTGTCAGTGGTTATTCATTATCTTAGTGGTAAAATATGCAGTGTTCTCTTTGGAGCAAGCCACTAGAATCTGTGCTGACAAACACTAGAAAACCCTCTGTTATAAAACCTGTAGGAGCCAGATGCAGTGGCTCACACCAATAATCCCAGTCACTCAGGAGGCAGGGACAGGAGGATCACAGGTTTGAGGACAGAGGCAGCCTGCACAACTTAGTGAGACTCTGTACAGGATAAAAAAGCCCAGTGGTAGAGCACTTGCAAAGTACTTGTGAGGCCCTGGGTTCAGCTCCCAGGTATCACAAAAACCAAAACAACAACAACAAAAAACACCTATAGGAGACCCTGGCTGTGGCTATATAGGTCCTCAATGGCACAAGCCACCAGTGTCCTTGCAAAACAGGCCACCTGGAGCTCTGGTGGCACCTGCTGTTTGGCTGATTAGGTAGTCCTGCCCTTCTTTGATCCTACCTGTCTCTACACTTCTCAGTTATACTGATCTCCCCAGCTACTCATTCCATTCTGTTTTTTTGTGTGTTTTACTCTGCGCTGTTGCAGCAGGTTTTTAATTGGTGAACACCTGTCTGTTGCTTTTTGTGGGAGTAGGAAAGCTCATGTCTTCTACCCTGCCATGTTGCTGACAATGCTCCTATCACTTATGTTTTGAAGGAATAAATAATTTTTGATGATACTGAGATTAATCAAACAGGCTGATTTTTATCCTGATCTAACATAGAAAAACTTAGGAAGATTGTCAGAAAAAAAATAGGAACATAATCTTATTAAAGCTTGCCAAGCAAATTAATTACTTGAAGTCACTATGTTCTTATAACAGGAAGTCATCTTTAAATCCCCTACTTTTACAGTAAATTTTTTTGAAAGATTAAGAATTTTCTTTAGGGAGTGAGCCCTATGACATATAGTCTGAATCTAACTCTGAAAATACTCCAATATATCCAAAACTAGTCAAGCCACCTGTTAGGGAAACTATGTCTAAAATGATCCCCTCCTTTTCAATCAGCTACCTCTGCAATCTTTAGAGCTTTTTCTGTCACCCCGGATCAAGCAGCAAGATCTAAACTGATTCCTATTCTCTTACTCCTCTCATTAGGTCATCCATTAGACCTCAAGGCCTCTTTTCATGAAACACAGATTTGACCTTATTTTTCTTCTGCTCAAATACTTTAGTCAGCAACTACAGAAATGCCCATTTATCTACCATCTCACTTTCCAGTTTCAGTTACCCATGGCCCAATAATACTAAATAGAAAATTTCAGAAATAAACAATTCTTGTTTTAAATTAAATGTCATTCAGAGTAGCATGATGGAATTTTACACCATCCCACTTGGCCTCACCCTAGATTAGAATCATCCCTTTATCCAGTGTATGCATGCTGTATATGCTACCTGCCCATTAAAAACTTAGTAGAAGTCTCAATTGTCACATCAAATATCATGGTATCTCAGTGCTTGTGTTAAAGCAACTCTTACACAGTAGCCTAATGTTACATCACAATGTCTTCATTTCTCACCTCACTTCATCTCATCCCACAGGCATTGTAGTATCTCACATCAACATAAGAAGGAGAGTACAATACAATAAGATTTGAGAGAAAGAATACATTCACATCAATTTTATCACTGTATATTTGTGTGTGTTCGATTTTATGATTGGCTCTTGCTGCTAATCTCTTACTGTACCTCATTTATAATTTAGACTTCATCAAAGGTATATATGCATAGGAAAAGCATACATAGAATTCAGTACTATTTGTGGATTTTGGCACCCACTGGGGGTCTTGGAACATGGAAAAGTTATCCAGTGGAGGAGAAGAGACTATTATAATCCATAATTAATAACACCTAAACTTTTATAGTTGTGATTTAAACCTTCTAGTAAGTGGTTTCTGCTTTGCTTTCTAGCCTTGTTTCCTCCTATAATGTTCTCCCAACTCACAATTTCACCCCCAGCATTCTAAACACAAGTGCTCAGACATTTCTCGTATCCTGCATCTCCATATATAAAGTGCTTGATATTTCTGTTTTTTGTTTATTTGTTTTGCTTGCTGGAGATCAAACCTTAGGTCTTGCACTTGCTAAGCAAGTGCTACACACTGAACTATATCTCCAACCTTAGCATGTAAATTTTAATGGGGAAGATTCAGATTTTAGTACATTATGCACTAATTTTAACATGTAACAAGTCACTTTCTCTGTCTTTTTCCCTGATTTCACCATCTTTAATACAAGAAACTGAGATGCATTATTTACTTTACAAGGCAAAGGTCAAATGAGATGGATGGTAAAAGTATACTTTAGGCTGTAAATTAACATCTTAACAGTAGTTATTGTAAAGATGGTCATTCCTGTCTCCTATTAGACACTTATCTACTACACTTAATTGCCCTACTTAGCTTCTATACTTAAGTGCTTTGCTTCATTTTGATATCTCCAAGATCTCATAGTAGTAGACCCTCAACAAATGTATGCTGAATTGAATTGAAACATTCCATATTTTAGGCTGCAACAGTTAATTACTGAACATGCATAATTAAAGGTTTACACAGGTGGATATTAGCTGAAAGCAGAGAATATCAAAATGATATCTATGTTTTATTGACTGTACAAAGGTGTTTGACTGTGTGGATCTTAACAAATTATGGGTAAACACTTTGAAAAATGGGAATATCAGAGCACCTAATTGTAATGAAAAATCTATATGCGAACCAGGAGGGAGTTGTTCAAATAGAACAAAGAAACACTTCCTGGTTTAAAGTTGAGAAAGGTGTGTGTCAGGCCTTTCACCATATCTCTTCAATTTATATGCTGAGCAAATAATCTGAGAAGCCGGACTTTATGAGAAAGAATGCAGCATCAAGATTGGAGGAAGTCTCATTAACAACCTGTGTTATGCAGATGACACAACTCTGCTTGCTGAAAATGAAGAGGATTTAAAACATTTACTGATGAAGATCAACGATCATAACCTTTAATATGGGTTGCGACTCAACATCAACCAAACAAAAATCCTTATGACTGGGCCAATATGCAACTTCACAATAAATGGAGAAAAGATTGAGGTTGTCCACAATTTTGCTTTACTTGGCTCTACAATCGAGACCTGTGGAAGCAGCAGTCAAGAAATTAAAAGACACATTGCTCTGGGAAAAGCTGTGGCAAAAGATCTCTTTAGAGTATTGGAAAATAAAGACGTCACATTGAAGACAACAGTGCACCTGACTCGTGCCATGGTATTTTCAGTCGCATCACATAGTTATGAAAACTGGACATTGAACAAGGGAGACAGGAAAATTATGCTTTTGAATTATGGTGCTGGAGACAATTACTGAATAAACCATGGACTGCCAAAAGAACCAACAGGTATGTCCTAGAAGAGGTGCAACCAGAGTGCTCCATGGAAGCAGGATGGCTAACTGCATCTTATGTATTTTGGACATGTAGTCAGGAGGGACCAATCCCTGGAGAAAGACATTATGTTTGGGACAGTGACAGGTCTATTCAAAAAAAGAAAACCCTCCACCAGATGGATTGACACAGTAGCTGCAACAATGGGCTTAAACATAAATAAGATTGTGTGCCTGGCACAGAATCAGGGAGTGTTTCCTTCTGCTGTACATAGGGCCTCTGTGAGTGGGACTCAACTCAATGGTGTCTAACAACCAAAACGTTTATGGAGGACAGTAGAATTCTCACATCCTTCCAAGTAAATTGGAAAGGCAGAAGCCTACAAATAAAGAAAATCCATTTGCATAATAAGTATCCCATTTTCAAAAATTAGGTCAAAGGAAATAATATTATTTTGATAAATTATATCATTTCTACATTTCTAGTATTGCTGCTGGTAGTGACCCTATTTACAAGGATCCTAGGGGGCTCCATGATATATAAAAAGTATTATAATTTGGTAGACATTTTCATACTTTTGCATTCATAAGATTCATATGGAGTTTTAGCATCATAAAATCAATGAAAAGGTTTTCAAGATGAATTTTTTTAACTGAAGAATAGAACATGTAGAAAAATAGAGGAAAAGTTGCCTCTGTGACTGATTACATCATCAAATTCTGTAGCATGCTTACCTTTCCTTTCTTCACAAATGATGTAATAAAGAAAGAATCAGAGAACACAGACCTTGGGGAAAACTCCCTTCTAGATTATTAACTCCAAACTCTATTTTACAAATAAAGAAACTGAGGCACAAAGATGGGGCAAGAATGGCCCAGTGGATTAAAGTCTGAAATTGCCAGGTTCACTTTTTACTAAAGGATCTGACATTCATTTGCAAATATATATTCCCCTGGAAAATTGGACACTGCTGTTTCTATCTCTTACAATCTTTATTTCCTAGGGAGTCTCTCCAATATGACAGGAAGTGCTTTTCCTAAAGTTATGAATAATAGCCTCTATGCTTTGCCAGGCGCAGCAGCTACAACACATTGAACAATACCGTACTGGCCTCAGAGAGTTAATGAGCTTCCCAAGGCCACTAACTTACTGTGAGGGAGTAGCTTAGAATTTTACAAGATTAGATTCTTCTTTATTATATCACTACCTTTTTCATTTTGTTAACCTAACGCCCTTAACATTTCTCTGTATTATATTTCTTTCCATCTTTTTATACCCACAGTCCTTAAATAAGTAGATCAAGCCTACTTCCTCCCTTAACTTTACCTCTCTTCGCTTACTCAGCTTTTGGACTGCTTTCCATAGACCAAAATTCCACACGTCAGGGACTTCCCATGCAGATGAATTCACTGCCTTTTCTTGATCTTCTCCCTCTTGATTCCTTTGTCCTATGAGACAAGTTTACTGCCTTACATGAAACTCTTTCCTCATTTGACTTCTATAATTCTAAACAACAAACTATGTGACCAGCATTGACCACCCCTCTACTTACATCTTCATTCCCCTGTCCCTTTTCTGTGGTATTCCTAAACCTCCCTGGGTTTCTTGATCATCTCTCTTGGCAAATGTATCTGTATGGATAGGTTCAATCAACATGACCCTCCAATCTTGGCCTTCAGTTCTGACTCTCATGAACACTCTAATCTTATATTTCCTTCTGTTCTCTTAGTTCTATTGCCACATGCTAATTTACATGTAAAACCAAACTCATCATCACACTGACTAAATTGTGCTCCTTCTCACTAAAAAATTATAAATTTCTAATTTTTATACTATAAACATGTAGTACACTTTGCTCCTACTTACAAAATAACCAAAAATTATAAACTTGTGTTGATCATTTATTCTGTTTTCTTAGTTAAAAGCCTTTGTTTTTATGCATGCTGTCATCACCCAAGACCAACCATCCAACCATCCAACCATCCATCCATCCATCCATCCATCCACTATCATCCCTGTTAACTTTCTTCTGATAAACCTATTTATAAATGGTCTGGAAACAAACTAACAACAACAAAAAATTCGGTGCCAATTTTCATTTGATTAAGTGTATGAAGTGTTCCTGAGTATATATAGCAGTTCCAGGTGGCTAAACCCCTAGTCCTCTCCTGCTTGTACCCTGACTTCACTTTAATAAATTAAGCACAATGCACCCAGTCTTTGTGTTACAAAAGGGTAGAAGGGTGGGGTCAGTACACCCTAAACCAGCTGCACTATATCCTCTGTTTGTTCTTATTTGAGTTGGAAGCAACTCCCCGAGGAATAAAGTAAGTGGAAAAAAGCCCACCACAATGAAATTGTATTTAAGAGTGTCCTGAAGCCAAGGTCATCCTCATGCTTAAGAAGTATTAATTCATAATCTCCAGTTGTCATTTCTGGCTTTTGCCAAGGAGCTACATAGCTTCCAATGATATATGGCACTTGGCTGCTCTACTTAGGGAAGCTAGCTTTATGCCAAATGTATGCATCATTCTGTAGATTTTATAGCTGCAGCCTCTTTGAAAAGCCAAGTGTGGATAATCATGTCAGAGAACAGGATCCATGTTGTAACCCTTGAGAAATGTTAGTGGTCTATTATTTTTCTCTATAAATTTTAAGTCCTGTTTTTCCATGAGTTTGGTTCTTTCACTTATGGATTCATTCATTTGAGAAATACTGTTGAACTCCTACTACTGGATTCCAGTTTGGTTATAAGAATGTTAAATAGGACAGACACAGACTGCCTTCATAGGGTGGGAAACAGCAATTACAAAGAAATTTGGGAAGTCTCATGATAGAGAAGTTCCCAGTTTTGTGGAAGAATGTGGTATTAATATTACCAGCTCAATTCCACTACCTGTTGGCAATGAGATCACAATAAAGTTGCTTAACATCTTAAAGCCTTTATTTCCTCATTTGTAAAATTGTGGCCAGTAATAACACTTGCTTTACTAATTTATTATGATTGAGTTTTTTACAAAGCATTTAATATTTGACACATACAAAGTGCCCAATAAGTGTTAACTATAATAATATAATTAACTTTATGGTACAAACCACTTTATTGTATTAATTTTCACTTCTTAAAATTTTTTGCCTTAATTCTCACCAGCTATATTTTTTACTTCTGGCTCAATATTTATGACTCAGTCTACTAAGATAGACACTAAACAAATCATCACAGGAAGAAATACAGGATCACAAATGGTCCCTCAGCATGTGCAAAAGTATATTTAAAGGAAACAAAGATAATGATCTATTATCACAGTAAAAGGCAATACCATTCAAGCTAAGAAATCAGAACAAATTAGTCTTAGCATCATGGAAATGTTATGCTTCCCTCTAGAGCTCCAGATCCTAAAATAAGCAGAGACAGATCCTAAACTAAGCAAAGAATAAAGATTAACCTTAAAACTAAGAATGTGTGTTTCCAATAACCTTCTTCCTTGTTCTCTGAAAGTAGCTAGAAAATACCATTTATAGCAATTTTGCAATGGGCTACATTATACACACAATGACAATTACATTCCTTAGATTTCAAGTTATGCTAAGTACTCTGTGAGCATTAGAAATACTCTATTGTATTTCAATCTAACATTGAAAACCACAGTGTGGTGTTTATTGATTTGTCAATGAAGGAGAGCAGTCACATGAATGAATATACCAATGATTCATTTAATTTTTTTCTAGGCCCTAGTGCAAAGTGCTTAAGGATGTGAACTTTGGAATTTGTCTTAGCTTGGAACTTGTTGTCAGTTACTTAAACTCTTAGTGCCAGTTTCTTCATTAGTAAAGTGGGGTTATTAACAGTATCATCCTCAAATGGTTAGAGAAGAATGTGGCACATACTGGGAATGCAATGATGCCAGTTACAAAATGATAGCTATGGGCTCTAACTATAATTAAAGAAAAAGGAACTATTTGAGGCCATTTTGGGTATGACTGTAGGGTGACTGGCATTCCAGTTTTGCCAGGGACTTAGGGTTTTCACCAGGGGCAGGACTTCTAGCAAATAGCATGGACCAATGAAGAAGTGCATGGGAAATCAAGGATCACGATAGATCATGCCTAAATCATGCATTCTAGTGTTTTTTCTTATTCTCATATATGGTCTACATATTATCTGAATGTCTTGTTTATCCTATAAACCTTGAGCCTTAATGTGAAATCTAGCAAATATTAGGTACTCCACAAAGATTATTAAATTGAATATTAAGACAGAAGACTTTTTTATATTCTATTTTTCTCCTTAAAATTAGTACCTATCACAAATTTAAAGATGAATTTAAAGAAAATTGGAAAGTTCCTGAGTTAGCTGTCACACAGAGGAATTTTCATGCTGCCCTTTATTCACTCCAACATCACTTATGCACCTTTTTCAAATCTAGCTTTGGGACATGACATAGTTTCCTGAGCTTATGCTTGACTATGGACACAGTGATTACTAACTGTTGTAATGCTGATATGGAAAAGGCAAAGACTGTATTTAGCAACTACTCCAATAAAGCATTCCCCAGCTCTCTGGAATCACAATCCATAGTCTTAAATAGATGTATCTGTCATCAGTTTTATTAGCTTCTGGCTGTGTATGTCATCTGCTGGTTTGGGAGTAGAAACCGGTATGGGTAAATATTTTTCTTAAAATATATTTTTCAAAAGATATCTAATTAGCATACATATTAATTTTGTCCCACAAATTCAGAATCTAAATTTCATATTTTAATATGTTGTTAATCTATATTTTTATCTATGACTCCAGAGTCTATGTGAGTCTGTAGGAATATACAGAAGTCTGTTTGTCCTAAGTGATTTCCTAGTTGCCTCTGAGCACATGCTTTATGGAGCACTAGAACAGAAGAATGGGAAAGAGGAAAGGCTTGAACTATTGTGGAAACTGTAATTGAGTCTACTTCCATCAAAGTGAGAGACTGAGTAATTGATTTGTATATAGTAATTTATATATATAATTGATATATAATTCATTTTTACATATAGTAATTGATTTATATATCTTAATTTATATATAATCTCAATTTATGTATATTTTATACATATATAAATTTGAGGCAGTTTGCATTTTAAGCATAGATATTCTTACTGGAAATAATTATAGGAAACAAAGTGGAAAAAGAGGAAAAAAACTGTATTAAGAGATCTGGGGCTGGGAATGTAACTCAGTAGCACAGCATTTACCTATCATGCTTGAGGCTCTCGGTTAGATCCCCAGCACTACAAAAGAAAAGAAAAGAAAAGAGAAGAGAAAAGAAGAGAAGGAAAGGGGAGAAAAGAAAGAGAAAAGAAAAAGAAAAGGACAGAAAGAGAAAAGGAGAGATAGATCTAACATTTTAAAAATGCATAATATACAAACCTTAGCTCTGAACTTCCTAGTTCAAAGGGAAAAAGGGAAATATGATAGTTACTTCATTTTAATTGTTTAGAACAAGAATTCCCAGTTATAGTATTCCCTAGGGAAGAATAAAGACAAGTAACCAGGACCTGGGTACCTCACAGCCTTGAATCAACCCCAGCAGCTCTATATTCACCTGCTTCCCATACTGGGATAATGTTCACCCTGTAGACTGACCAGTCTGTATGTTGTCATTGTTTTGTTTGTTTGTTTGTTTGTTTTTTCAGTACTGGAGGTTGAACCCAGGGCCTCACGCTTGCATGCTTTGCAAGTGCTGGACCACTGAGCTACACACCCAGCCCATTTTTTAACTTTTCGAAACAGAGTCTCACTAAATTACACAGACTGCCTCTAGTCTCGAACTTGTGATCCTCCTGCCTCTGCCTCCCGTGTCACTGGGATTACAAGTATGCACCACAGCACCTGGCTCTTTTTGTTTGTAATTTAATCTAATTTAAAGATTTGTAGAGTTCCAAAGTAGAAACAATTTATTTCCTGGCTTAGAGTTCTGAGAGTAAGTTTTAAGCTATAGAATAAAAAATAGTTATTTAGAAAATGCAGTGTCATATAAAATAACTTACATCTATTTCCAAAATTGTCTCATTAAAAGTCCATGGCATAACACTGAAGTGTGGTTCTGTAACACAGTTACAAATACAGTTGTATTGACATGGTGTAGGTGTACAGTGTCTAGTGATCAAATTATAGTTTATAAGCTTAAAAGATTCATTAGGATAAAATTTTATATCAGTTTTATTAGTTTAATGGTTAATTGTCTCAATAAATTTTTTAAAAGATCATGTATGGAACAAAATCTAAAAAATAGATGTTGAAAACTCTCTCTCTTTTTAATTTCTGTTGACCTAGCCATTCTTAATAATTATTAATTATGTACATTCCAGAGCCATGAAATGAAACATTGGCTACATTTCTACTTTAGGGAGAATATGTATGTATCCATAATGAAAACAGTATATGATGGACATCTAGTGAGTGATTTCAACAAGTGTTTTGATAGGTTAAAACTGAGATGTTTGGGCTGGTTTTCTTGGAGAAGGGTTCTTAGAGGAGCTGATGTTTGAGCTAATGTTGCAGTATGTGAGTTATTAGCCTTTTAGGGGACTTAAACATTTAAATTACTTCCTTCTTGTGTTCAAAATTTTCTTGAGAATTATGGCATAAGATATAAACTAATAGCAATATGTCAGTTATATGCTTGATGGATCAATTGAAGAAGATAGCTTTGACCCTACAGCGAAACAGCTTTGCAAACTATTCCCTCCTACTGCCTTCCCCAGCTTCCTTTTGGGACAGCCCAAGGGGCTGAAATTTGAGTCTACATGGCAGACTGTCTCAAAAATGACGTCTCTCATGGATCCAGGGCAGGGAAGCAAGGATAAAGGTATTGGATTCCCAATTCATCTGCTGGAGAACTCAGATCAATAGATGTCACAAATTGTCATTTAACTTGTTTTCCATTTTTCCTTAAGAGTGAGAAAGGGGTGAGGCCTAACGTGTTATTTGGATGGTGCTCCTTTTTTGCAGAAACCCGAGATGAGCAGAAAAGAAAGTTCCCTGGTCTCCATTCAGAACAACAACAACAAAAAAAAGCAGGATATCTGCAAAACTCATTTAATAAAAGACAGACATTTCCAGGATCAAAAGTAAAACACATCATTGTAATCTAATCGGTGATAGGACAGTACTTCCCAAAGGAAAAAAGAAAGTAGAGGAGGCATATGGCCAGATCATGGGACAGAGATACAAATTTGCTACATTGTGGAGGGGCAAGTAGAGTGGGGTGGTGGTGGGGAGAAAGAACCTATGAGATAGAGGGGTCTGTATGGAAAGCTTAACAGGTCAGAAATGAGAGAAAGGAGAAACTAGTTTGTACTACTTGCTGATTTATGTGGTATAAATATATACTATGACTTATTTCAAGCTATCAGCGTGGCATAATTGAACATAGAGTTGGGAAAAGGTGTGCAAAATTGACTCTTACAAATTGGTTCTAGCCAATTTCAGCACACCCCTGAAAGAGGAAATGCTGAACTGCACTTAAGTGATGATAATTGTTATTGGCAGTAAGATGGGAATAGTGCACCGCCATATAGATCCGAGTATCCAAAACATGTTCTGCTGATATCTGAGTGTTCAGACCTGACACCAAGAAGACCATTTGGTAGTCACATTAGAAAAACACAGGCTTGATTTTTGCCAGAATAGCTTTATTTTTATCTTTCTTACTTTTTGCCTAGAAAAGTACAGAAAATCAGTTTTTTTGTTTTCATCATTGTTTATTTTTAAGCATATTCCTAGAAATTAATGCTCACCATGTAATTTTTTTAAATTATGTACATAAAATAGAGGCTTTTTGTTGTTGTTTGAGACATGGTTTCACTGTATATTTCAGGCTAGCCTAGAACTTACCATGTAGCCCTGGCTATCCTCAAACTCAAGATCCTGCTGCCTCAGCCTCCCAAGTGGTGGAATTACTGGCATGCACCACCATGTCTGGCAATAGAAGTTTTTTTAAAAAATGGGAAAATTCAGGTGTGATGGCAAACACCTATAAACCCAGATACTCATGACACTGAAGGATGAGATTAGGAAGTTCAAGGGCAAAGTCAGCTTGCACAATTTAGCAAGATCCTATCTTAAAATAAAGAGTAAAAAGTAAAATAAAATAAAATAAAGTAAAATAAAAAATAAAATAAAAAGTAAAAAGGGGGCTGCAGCTCAGTGGTAAAGCACTTGCCTAGCATGTGTGAGATCATGGGTTCAATGCACAGTACTGCAAATAAATTGTTGTTGTTCAGTGCTGTTAAGTCCTGTTGGACTCACAGCAACTCAATGTACAACATGAAACACTCCCCAACACTATACCATGCCTAGAACTATGTCAGTGCTTCTCTGCTAGTCATAGGGTTTTCAATGGCTGATTGTTTGGGGAATTGTTTTGGGAGTTGGCTGCCAGGTTCTTGTTCCAAAATAAGTAAATAAATAAATAAATAAATAAAATTTAAAATGAGAAAATACCCCTTCTTGAAGAGAAGATATAATTATCTGATATTGTTCTTTGTTGTTAGGTGTCGTTGAGTCAAGTCCTACTCATAGTGACCCTATGTACAGCAGATCGAAACACTTCCTGATTCTGTGCCAGGCACATAATCTTATTTATGTTTAAGTCCATTGTTGCAGACACTGTGTCAATCCATCAAGTGGAAGGTTTTCCTTTTTTTCACTGATGTGCCACTCTCCCAAACATGGTGTTTTTCTCCAGGGATTGGTCCCTCCTGACTACATATCCAAATTATGTAAGTCTAGCCATCCTTGCTTCCAAGGAGCACTCTGGTTGTACTTCTTCTAGGACAGATTTGTTGGTTCTTTTGGCAGTCCATGGTATATTCAAAAATTGTCTCCAGCACCATAATTCAAAAAATCAATTCTTTTCCTGTCTCCCTTGTTTAATGTCCAGGTTTCACAGCCATATGATGCCACTGAAAATACCATGGCATCAGTCAGGTGCACCTTTGTCTTCAATGTGACATCTTTACTTTCCAATACTCTAAAGAGATCTTTTGCCATAGCTTTTTCCAGAGCAATGCATCTTTTGATTTCTTGACTGCTGCTTCCATGGGTATTGACTATAGAGCCAAGCAAAGCAAAATCGTGGACAACCTCAATCTTTTCTCCATTTATTGTGAAGTTGCATACTGACCCAGTTGTAAGGATTTTTGTTTTATTGATGTTTAGTCACAACCCATACTGAAGGCTATGATCTTTGATCTTCATCAGTAAATGTTTCAAATCCTCTTCACTTTCAGCAAGCAGAGTTGTGTCATCTGCATAATGCAGGTTGGTTAATGAGTTGGTAGAGCACCACTCTGCGGTCTCTGAGGTCCTGAGTTCAATTCCCAGCACCACAAAAATGGGAGAAGGATGTGGCAATGTACTCCAAGGCAACCCCAAAACAATAAGCCATTGAAAACCTTATGAGGGTCAGTATTTATCGGAAATAAGTCAAGGGCACCTAACAACAACAACAACAACAACAACATAATGAACTTAACAGATTTGATATATAGAGATTATTTATTCCCATGAGTCTGAAAAACTATGAAGCAACAAATCTTTGGGCTAAATTGGAAACAAACTACTGATCCATGGTGAATGCAAGGCAAAGCTACTCTGTAAATATTTGTCTTTACTACAACTGTTATGCAAATTACAATCAACTACCAGCTACCCATGGAGTACCCCTAATTCAAAACTCTGAATCTGAATTGCTCCAAAATCTGAAACTTTTTGAGTGCTGACAGGATGCACAAGTGGAAAATTCCACATCTGACCTCCCATGATAGGTAGCAGTCAAATGCTGGGAAGTAACACATGGTTTATTCTGCATTCTCAAGAGATGGAAGCCTCCTTAAACTTTAAACAACTAAATTTTGCTGCATGCATACAATATAGGTATAAGGTATATATGAAACTTAAATGAATTTCATGTTAGACTTGAGTACCCCCTCCAAGGTATCTTATGTATATGAAAATATTCTGAAATCTGAAAATATCTGAAATCCAAAACATTTCTGGCCCCAAGCATTTTCGATAAGGGATACACAACCTACATATGGTAATGACTCCAAGTATTTATTTCTGGCTTACCTCTCTCTCCTCAGCCGTTAGAATCATTTTCTAATTGCCCATTTGGTTTGTTTATTTGTTTGTTTATTGGCACTTGGTAGCTGAACCCAGGATCTTGCACTAACTTTCCAAGTGCTCTACCACTGTACCCCCAGCCCAATGTTTATTTTTTTCATTTTGAGTCAGGGTCTCACTAAGTTAAATAGGCTGCCTCTGGCCTTCAACTCACAATCATCTGGCATCTGCCTCCCAAATCGCTGGGATTGCAGGCATGCACCACCGTGCCAACAGATATCTTTACTTTTAATGTTCAGCAGGCATTTATACTCAGTATGCCCAACACCAAATTCACTCTCCACGCATACATACACACACTCATACACTCTGGAATTCCGTATCTTATCAATGGTATCACTCCCTTTCTGATCATCAAGAAGATAACTCCAAGATATATAAGGGAATTATCCTAGACAACTTCTCCTTCCAAGTCAGTTGAACATTAAATACTACTTATTTTACCCACAAAATATTTGCCAAGTCAATCCTGGTCTCTTCCTTATTTATATGCCTTTTGTTCAGGTCATTTTTTGTGTTGTAATAACCTCCTTACTGTTTTTTGTTTGTTTGTTTGTTTCTGAATTTTATGTTTCACAATTTTATGAATTATTTTACCAAATGCAGTTTGTATAACATCACACTCATTGAAAACTACTCAGGGTAAATCTATGGACCTCAAAGACACTAAAACTTTTCATTGCAGCTTGTATGGAACTTCATGCTCTATTCCCAGCCTGTTTATTCCAGTTTCATGTGCCAATGTTTCCTCCTGTATAAATAAGAATGTTTTAAAACAAAAGAAAACACAATACATAAGCCTATCCATTCTCAACCATAAACTCAAGGCAGACATCACAAATTAATTCCAGACAAACTTCTACATGGAACAAGGATATAGATTCAGAATTTTTCATTGATCATCATAACTTTCAGGCTGCTACCTATAAACTCATGGGAATCTGTTCACGACATGCAGCGTACTGTGTTATAGGGAGCCCATTCATGCTTTCTTCCACATTTTACACCACAATGACACTAACAGTTCAAGGAACACACTATACTTATTCATGCCATCATGCCTTTGAATATGATTTCCTTTTCCTCTGAATTCTCTTCCCCTTTCCTACCTTTTTTTCCCAGATATTGCTTTTTCTTTGACATTTCCTTGACATTATACACCATCCCCAGCCCCATAGAAACTTACATCTCTGTGCATTAAAATTATTTATATGCCAACTCCTCAACTAGATTGAAAGGGAACTTTTGCCAAAAGGGGAAGTATCAAAATCAACTTTGTTTTCTTAATACCTAACATTATGTCCTAGGACATAGTTGGTTTATAGTAAATGATTTCACAATTATTGAAGTATGCAAGAACATAAACATAAACTTGCCTCTAGATTATCCTTCCACCCCCATTTCAGCTTTCTAAACCAATTAGTTTTAGATGTGTTGTTGTTAAGTTGGTTCCATCTCAGAGTGACCCCCATGGGGTTTTCAATGGATGATTGCTTCTGGATTGTTTCTGGAGTTGATTGCCATGTCCTTCTCCCATTTTTGTGGTGTTGGGGATTGAACCTGGGTCCTGAAAGAGTGAGGAGCAGTGCTCTACCAACTAAGCTAAACTGCAGCCCAAAGATGATGTTGTTGTTAGGTGTTGTCAAGTCGGGTCTGACTCATAGTGACTCTAAGTACAGCAGAATGAAATACTCCCCAACACTGTGCCATGCCCAGAACTATGTCAGTGCTTTTCTGGTATTCAAAGGGGTTTTCAATGGCTGATTGTTTCAGGAATGTTTTGGGAGTGGGAAGTGAGGTCCTTCTCCCATTTTTGTAATGCTGGGGATTGAACCCAGGGACTCAGAGAGTGCACAACAGCACTTCACCAATTGAGCTAACCCCCAGCCTTTATATATGTTAAAGGGCAGGGAAAGGGCAGGAAAATAATTAGATCCAATTTTAGTCTCTATAATGACTTTACTACCAGTGAAAATAAGATGAATAACTCAGCACTTTCTATAATGGATTAACTACTCAATTACTGAAGGATGCTGGCCCAAAGAGATGAATGAAATCCAATCAATTACAAATAAAACCCTTCTTTATCAATAAGAGTGAGGAAAGAATATAACTCTCAGTCCCTTTAATTTATTCTTTCTATGTCTTTTAAAAAGAGTCAAAATGAGGTTATAAAATATGGAAATCACTTTTAAGTAAGGAAAAAATAAGAAATATGTGCATCTTAGGAAGATTTTTCTACCACTTTATATAATATTATTCTATAAGTTATTTTAATTGTGATAAGGAACAAGTATTTAAAAATATAGGTGCAATATCATTTTCCTGATGTCTACTCTCAGAGTTTGACTAAAGTACTTAGGAGAAATCCATGACATTGCCAACACTGTAAGAGGATTTGTCCTACTCAGTTTAAGGTGGTGAGACATTTGAACTAGGTTATATGGGTAAATAAGGATCTTCATCCAAACTCTGAACAATTATCTTTCATTTCCTATTCCACATCACCAGAAAGTCCTTGGCTCATGAATACCACAGAGAGCATCTACATTTATATATGTTCCAATATGGACTTTCTTCCTTTATCTTCTCCAAAACTCATACTTTTTTTGTTCTGTATTATTTCCTCACTTCTTAAACCAGAAGTTCTTAGGGCAAGATTATGATGTTCATGAACCCATAGGATTGTATGTAAAATGTTCTATATAGGTCCATATTTTCCTTGGGAACTGATGCAGAGTTTTAATTATTTTTTAAAACATTGCTCAAAAGAAAAAAAGCAAAAAACTCTGTTAAAAGTAGTCTTCCCCTCAAAATTCCCTTCTGAGCAATATTCTCTTTTTATTACTTACTTATATGTCCAACCTCTGCAATTGCCAGAACTTTCATTCCACATTTATAGTTAAATGACATCCTGATTCATAGCAAACAGCTACCACTCTGAAATTTACTCTAAAGCACAAGACCTATATTCCAAATGCTACTGGACTAACTCCTAAAACACATGATGTCATCCCCAAGTGCTGACTGAAGGCAAACTTACCATACATGACATTAGAGAGACAAAGTAGACTCTGCCCTGAAAACCTTTTTAAATGTAGCTATCAACAACAACAATCATTTAATGGATACATAACATGTCCTAGGAAGTGTGTCCAAGATTTTACTTGTATTATCTCAGCCCTACCATAATTCTGTAAGGTTTGTAGAGGAGGAAACTGAGGTTTGGAGACATTATATAACCTACTTAAGATTTACTAACTCCATAGCTGGGGAGACTGAATTTGATTTTGATTGTTCCCAGAGTCTGAGTTTTTGATCACTATGTTGTACTCCCTTTTATATAGCAGTTGCTACTTACAAGCTGGGCTGGGATTTAGCTCAGTGGGTAGAGCACTGCGCTGCAGTCTCTGAGGTCCCCAGTTCAATTCCCAGCACCGCAAACATGGGAGAAGGGCCTGGCAATCCACTCCCAAGGCAATCCCAAAGCACTCAGCCATTGAAAACCCTATGAGGGTCACTATGAGTCCGATACCGAATCGATGGCACCTAACAACAACAACAAACTTGCAAGCTGGTTACTGTTATAATGTAAACACTATGGCAAGCACATCTTTGACTCAAGAACCCACTATTATTATCACTATTATTATAGTGGCTCAGATGATCAGATCCATCGCTTTAGTCTAGTTTATATTTTGGCCCCAACTTACCTCTCAGTCCTCAGATGCCATCCCATTTTAGCATCTAGTTACAACAAAGTATTGATTCTTCCCTCAATGTATCCTGTTCTCCTCTCATGCTTCTCCACCTTGCAGGTCACCATGCTGGACAATTATTTGCCCTTATACCTTTCTTGTCTTCTTAGAGGAGCTTTATTTTCAAGTCTTTTTCAAATAAGTGTTATCCTTTATGTAACTTGCTGAGGCAAAATTAGTTCCTTCCTGTTCTATAACACCTATGTCCCTACCCTAGGCCTTGAAAATAATTAGTTATTTGTATGCCTAGATAAGCTCCCCCAAGCTTTTCTAGAATCAGTGATGTTAGTGCAGTGCCTATAACATATGGCACCAATGTGATAAATGTTTGTATACTGAGTTGTATTCAACCTTTCTCTGCTTTTGATATTGAGCATCTTTATAAAATGAAGAAACCTTAACAGAATATGCCTTGGATATGGCCATATTCCCGAGATACATATAATTTAAATAATATTATGTAAATTCTCCAAGAATATACCTATACTAAAATTTTTATTCATACTTTTTACATGATTTTTCTAGATATTTGCTTTCAACTTTTTAACTCTTTGGTAAGCTGACACAAATATGAAGGGAAAACTGTTCTATGCAGGACATAAGTACCTTGCTTGCTTCATGTAAGAATCATTTTGTGCAGGAAACGAGATTTAGAAAAGTCACAATAAACACAAAGAAAAGACTTGAAAGAGGTATGAGAAAGCTAGTGATGATCTGTTTAAAAAGAAATTGACAATAGAGGGAGTGTGCCAATGCACTTCAGTGGGAGACTGAAAAAGAATAATGTTTTCTACAAAAGTGATGGTCAACTGGATATGCAGATGCAAAAGAACAAAATTAAATCCTTACCTCATAAAATTTACAAAAATTAACACAAAATCATGAAAATATCTAACTGTAATAACTAGAACTACAAAACTCTTAGAAGAAAACACAGAGACAAATCTTTTTGGTGGTACTGGGGGAGTTGAACTCAGGACCTCATGCATGCTTTTTGCAAGTGCTTAACTATTGAGCCATAAACCTAGCCCATTTTTAACTTTGTATTTTGAGACAGAGTCTCACTAAGTTATACAGGCTACCTCTGGCCTCAAACTTGTGGTCCTCCTGTCTCCACCTCCTGAGTCACTGGGATTAAAGGCATGCCTACCTCAGAAGTAAGTAATTATGATCTTAGATTTGACAATGGTTTCTTAGATGTGAAACTATATGTACAAGAAACAAAAGAAAAAATAGACAAATTGGACTTCATTAAAATTAAAAACTTTTCTGCATCAAAGGTACTACCAAGAAAGTAAAAGATCCACAGAATGGATGAAAATATTTGTGAAACATATATCTAAAAACCAAGTATCCAGAATATATAAAGAACTTATATAATTCAACAATAAAATAACTCAAGTATGAGCAAAGAATTTGAATGACCATTTGTCCAAAAAGATATAAAGTGGCCAATAAACACATGAAAAGATGCTTAGTCATTAGTCATTATTGTTGTTATTGTTAGGTGCTGTCAAGTCAGTGTCCGACTCATAGCAGCCCTATGTACAACAGATAAAACACTATTGTTAGTGTTCCTCTGTTATTCATAGGGTTTTCAATGGCTGATTGTTTTTTGGGAATGGGTTTCTGGGTCCTTCTCCCAAGCTTACAGAACCTGTTGTTCCCAGGCTGTCTCTCATCCAAGTACTAACCAGGCCTGACCCTGATTATCTTCTGAGATCTGGCAGGATCAGATGCCACAGTGTAATGGCTGCAGCCATTAGTCATTAGGAAAATGAAAATGTAAGCCAGTAATAATGTATCATTTCATACCCACTAAAATGGTCATAATAAAAAAAAGAGAAAAACAAACTTTGGCAAAGATGCAGAGAAATTGTAACCTTCATATATTGCTGCAGGGAATGAAAAATGGTGCAGCCACTTGGAAAACTATTTGGCAGTTCCTCAAATAGTTAAATATAGACCTACCACATTATACAACAATTTCACTCCTTGATACATACTTATGAGAAGTGAATGAGAAGTGAAACTAAAACTCCCTAAAAACATGTACATGAATATTCATAGCTGCACTATTTATAGTATCCCAGGGATTTAGCTCAGTTGGTAGAGCGCTGCACTGCAGTCTCTGAGGTCCCGAGTTCAATTCCCAGCACCACAAAAATGGGAGAAGGGCCTGGCAATCCACTCCCTAGGCAATCCCGAAATAGTCAGCCATTGAAAACCCTATGAGGGTCGCTATGAGTCGGATACCCACTCGAAGGCACCTAACAACAACAACAACATATAATTGTGCAGCCATTGAGCAATGAATAGACAAAATGTGGGATATCGATACATTTAAATAATCCTCATAGTCAGGACAGACCAATCCCTGGAGAAAGACATCATGTTTGGGAGAGTGGTAGGTCAGCGAAAAAACGGAAAATCCTCCAACAGATGGATTGACACAGTGTCTGCAACAATGGATAAATAAGATCATGTGCCTGGCACAGAATCAGAAGTGTTTCGATCTGCTGTACATAGGGTCACTATGAGTCGGACTTGACTCAACAGCACCTAAGAACAACAACAACAACAACAACATACTGATGCAATCACTTTTGAATGATCTTTAGTAAAATTTTACTTGTGTGTAATATTAGTTCATATTGTTTGATAATTTCCACATTCAGTTAGATCCCTTCTTGGAAATAGGAACAAATATGGATCTCTTTCAGTCACTGGCCAGGTAACTGTTTCCAAATCTCTTGGCATAAACAAGTGTGCATTTCCAATTGTACTCATAAGGAATCTGTACATGGAACAGTAGGCAATAATTCAAACAGAACAAGGAAACACTGCCTGGCTTAAAATCAAGAAAGGTATGTGTCAGGGCTGTATCCTTTCACTGCACCTTTTCAGTCTCTATGTGAGCAAATAATCCGAGAAGCTGGACTTTATGAAGAAGAACATGGCACCAGGATTGGAGGAAGACTCATTAATAACCTGCATTATTCAGGTGACACAACTTGGCTTGCTGAAAGTGAAGAGGATTTGAAACATTTACTGATGAAGATTACTGATGAAGATCAAAGGACACAGCCTTCAGTATGGATTGCGCCTCAACATCAACAACAACAACAAAATCCCTACAACTGAATCCGTATGCAACTTGATAAGTGGAGAAGACTGAGACAGTCCAGGATTTTGCTTTACTTAGTTTTACAATCAACACTCATGGAAGCAGCAGTCAAAAAATGAAAAGACACATTGCATTGGGAAAAACTGTTGCAAAAGACCTCTTTAAAGTGCTGAAAAGTAAAAATGTCACATTGAAGGTAAGGGTACACCTGACTCATGCCATGGTATTTTCAGTCACATCATATAGTTGTGAAAAGCTAGATGCTGAATAAGGAAGATAAGAGAAGAATTGATGCTCTTGAATTATGCTGCTGTAGACAATTATTGAATATACCATGGACTGCCAAAAGAACCAACAGATCTGTATTAGAAGAAGAGCAACCAGAGTGCTCCTTGGAAGCAAGGATGGCTAGACTGTGTCTTCTGTATTTGGGACATGGTGTGAGGAGGGACCAATTCCTAGAAAAAGACATCATATATGGGAGAGTGGCAGGTCAATGAAAAAAAAGAAAATCCCCTACTAGATGGATTGACACAGTGACAGCAACAATGGGACTTAAATATATAAAAGATCATGTGCTTGGCACAGAGTTGAGGAGTGTTTCATTCTGTTGCACATAGGGTCACTATGAGTCAGACTCGACTTGAAGGCATCTAACAACAACAACAAAAGCTGGCAAAAGGAGGAATGGGGAGTGATAGCTAGTGACTGTGAGGTTTCTTTCTGTTCTGATGAACATGTTCTGGAGTTAGATATTGATAATTTTCTATCCTTATGAATATGTTTAAAATGTATTTATAAAGTGAATTATACACTTTAAAATGGTAAGCCTAATGGTACATGAATTTCAATTTTTTAAAATGCACTCATTTCAGAGAGTTATTGACAAGACTAAATGATATAAAGTGCACAGGATATGTATTTGGTAATCATTAATTCTCATGTTTTCTTTTTTTAAAAGGACAGAATGGAAAAGATGGCTTATATGTATTTTTGAGAACTTCAGAATAGTTTGTATAAAGTATATGAAGAATATAAATGTGTTAAAACTTTTATACTAAATGATATATATAGGACTAATGACACAAAGGGCTGGCATTTAGCTCAGTTGGTAGAGCACTGAGCTGCAGTCTCTGAGGTCCCGAGTTCAATTCTCAGCACTGCAAAAATGGGAGAAGGACATGGCAATCCACTCCCATGGCAATCCCGAAACAGTCAGCCATTGAAAACCCTATGAGGGTCACTATGAGTCAGATACCAACTCGATGGCACCTAATATAACAATGACACAAAAGGATGATGATTTGGGCTCTTGTAGCCACATTTTCCTGGCTAGTACAACTGATGCTACTATAGGTATACCAAGCTGCTTGTGCTCATTACTAGGATCACTACCATAGCGCACACCTAGGGATGGACCCAGCAACCCATCCAGCAGTTCAGTGACTCATTCACTGAGTTACTGTTTTGACTAATATTGTTGTTACTACATCAGATAATAGGTTAAAAAAATATAATGCAACCATGACAATAATGCCAGAGTTTCGTATCATCATGAATTGAGCCATTCCGTACAGTAAAAAAAAGTTTAAAATTATTGGAACTAAATAATATCAACATATACTCTTTTTATAGGTGCAATATATAATATGGGGCTGAGATTTAGCTCAGTTGGTAGAGCGCCGCTCTGCAGTTTCTGAGGACCCGGGTTAGATTCCCAGCACTACAAATAATGGGAGAAGGATGTGGCAATCCACTCCCACCAATCCCGAAACGATCAGCCATTAAAAACCCTGTGAGGATCTCTATGAGTCAGACATGACTCTATAGCACCTACCAACCAACAACCAATATGTAATAATAAACATTCAATTTTAAACAGTATTACAGCACATTTTAAAAGTCCCCTTATGTCATAAGAAGTGTATTCAACTAATTGTTTATGATTCTGCACTCCTAAAAAATGATATTGAATCAGATTTCTAATGTGTCCATGTTTAAAAAATGCAATATTAATTTGGTTCCAATAACAAGTTGAAGTCATATAAACATAGGTGACTTCGTGAAGGCAAACAGTTTTAGGAAATCCTGTTCCCTAGGTTGTGGGATTTCTAAGGAAAAAATCTTTCTCAAGAATACCATTTTAAAGAACATTCAATAAATTTATCAAAATTTAATGATGAAGAAATGCAATAAATGTTATGCAGTTTATTGGGAAATACTCTAGAAGTCAATGCTGGATCAAAATTCAAGGAAGGCTATAATCACAAAATGGTTCACAAAATATTAGCTGAAACAATTTTCTTCTGAGTTTCCAGGTTTAACTTTGGTTCTCTTAAGACAGGCAGTTCACAACATTGGGAAAAGAAAGAAAAAAAATAAGGAAAGAAAGAAAGAATGAAGAAAGGGAGAAAGGAAGAAGTGAGAGAAAGAAATGAAAGATAGGAAAAGAGGAAAAAGGAACAGAAGAAATAAAAGAAAAAATACAGGAGGAAAAACAAAAGGAAATAAACTGAGGCTTTATCTTCTTTAAAAAGCTGCAAGACACTGGGTGCAGTGGCATGCTTTCATAATCCCAGGGACTCAGGAGGAAGAGGCAGGATTGCGAGTTCAAGACCAAAGGTAGTCTGTGTACTTCAGTGAGACCTTGTCTCAAAAAGTAAAAAAAAAAAAAAAAAAAAAGGGCTGGGGGTACAGATCAGTGGTCCAGCACTTGCAAAGCATGAGGCCCTGAGTTCAATGCCCAGTACTGCAAAAAAAAAAAAAAAAAGGTGGGGGGGGGCAAGTATAAAACAGTTCACAGATGACTTTTCCCTTCCAATCTAATGGTCAATGCCCACACAGATGACTTCCCTTACAATCTAATGGTCAATGTCTGTTTGGGCATGATTTTAGTATATAATCAAGCTGAATATACCATACATGTCTGTATTCTCACAAAGACTGAGACTTCACTGGATATGTAGAATATAAACTTCTGAATTTGATAAATGACTTACTGTTCTAAAAACAAATAAACCCAATTAGGTTTCATGATACATGAAGGTATACTAGACATTTGAGCAAATACTTCTTGTTGGAACTCAAAACCCCTAAAATGTACAAGACAAGATTTAGAGGGTCCGGTTGGTTTGCCAGCCAGGTCCTCTGTTCCAATTGTGGCACCCAGCTGCACCTATTCCCCCAGGGTATTTGAGGGTTGGGGCAAAAGACTCACAGTTTCTCCTTGGTTAATATTTCCCTTTGCTCTGTGGAAGCCACCACATCCATGAGGTGATCCTCCCTTCCTTGCTCCCTAATATGAGCCATGCATCTTGCCTTAGGAGTTGATAGGACCAACTCTGTGGAGCAGTTGTTTTCCAGGCTCACCTAGGGAACTCAGACGAGGCTAGATCCCTGTTTAGCAGCCTGCATCATGTTGTCCTTCTTCCCTCAGTCCCTCCTTCTGCGAGCTCTTCCTCTGTAAGGCTTTTAGAAACCTGACCTAAGGCATAAAGAAAATGATGTTCCCCTCACAAATGTTTGAGGAATCATAGTTGTTTCTGAAAGCATTCCTTTAAAAATATATTCTTTCCAGTAGATTTTTTGAGATAGTTTTGTTGGCTTTTAAGATATAAGCTAAAGTTATATGAAATCTGAATCAGAACTAAATATACCAACAGATAAACTGTAAATAAGTAGTATTCCCCTCTACCTTTAAATATCTCATATGTCAATTAAGATATTCTTTCTCTAATTTCAGACCTTCCCCAGGTTTCCTTTGATGTCCTCAAGCCTCCGTGTATTGGTGCATGACTACTCTTCGTGGATTAGCTCATGGTTTCTGAACTCCTGAGGTTAGATAAGCCATCCTTGTTAGATGCTTTCAGAGTACCTTGTACTTGCCATAATCCTGGACTCAATACATTTCATGGTAGTTGTCTGTTCACTCCTGTCTCCCATCTCCCACCACTGCAAACCTGGTGTATTTTCTGAAAGCTAAGCAAGGGCTATATCTTATTCTTTGTGTTACCTCCATTATTCAGTATGGTACTTGCACACTGCAGATACTTAAATGTTTGTTGAATAAATGTCTTCTTTATGCCTTTGAATTGAATATTATACTGTGCCATTAGTTAAATGTTTTAGCTTCAGCATATAAACTAAATTACAAGAAATGTCTTCCCATTTTGAGTTACAAATAATATATCAAAAGTATTCATTGATAACTGAATAGGAGATATGTAGCTGAAAAAACGTGGTAGTGACCAAACCACAAGCTAAAATAATATGAATGTAATTTTTAGGATGTTTAACTTGAAGAAGAAATTTTTCAGGCTATGTTGTGTGTTAAGTATATAATTCACCTCAATTCAAAAGATACGGATTAAACACTTAATATTTGACCAATACATTCTTCAATTACATGACAAACAGATTATTAATGAAAAATATCATAAAACAAGATAAAATATACAGTAATGTGAAGAACATATGGCACAAGCAAGTCTGTTAGGAATAATACTTGTAGGATGGATGCAATTTGAGTAAGTGGAGAGTAGATTTTCTAACTCAACACAAAGAGAAGCATGCATTTGGCATACTCAAAAAATCATAAAAGATTGGTTCAAGTGAAGTGGAGGGTATGCCTTAGGGAATGTCATTGTTGTTGTTGTTGTTAGGTGCCTGTGAGTTGTGTCTAACTCAGCAATTCATGGGGAAGGTAAAATTAGATAAGAAAGTGCAGTTAGATGAATTTGTGGAGAATTTTAGGATGAATATTTAAATTTGAACATTGAAATTTAAAATTAATTTGGACAATGAGAAGTTATAGGTTCTTGAGAAGGAAAGTGGCACATGTATTTAGAATAAAGTTTTCAAAAAAAACTTGTAGTAATATTTAAGATGAGATAGAAAATTGGAGGTAAATTTGAAATTTAGGAGCTATTTCACTAAGGTGAGGATTGATGAATAAAGAAATGATAAGTGAAATCATGAAAATAGGACTATATGATAGAATTTTGTGCAGGTGCAAGCAAATGAGCTTTCATATATAAAACACTGGAAAATTTGATGTAGTTTACTCTGATACATATATATATATATATATATATGGAGAAGGACCTGGCAACCCCCTCCCAAAAATCAATCTGCCATTGAAAACCCTATGAACAGCAGAGAAGCACTGACAATAGTGTACAGAGGGTCGCTATGAGTCAGATACCGACTCAACGGCACCTAGCAACAACAACATATATATATTATGGAAAAGCAATGAGTACTCCACGTGATTCTCCTATTTTCTGAATTTATCTATTGAAGATAACAGGAAGGTGTTTTCAGAGTCAAGGGGCAAGTGCATTTAAGTCCTGAGGCACTGAAACTATGAAAGCGCATCTCTATGCTTTTCTTATAGGTGCATATATTACACAAGAATTTCTCCATGTAGGAAAATCCAATGGGATGAGCCTTTTTAAGAGAGGCAGAATAAAAGATTCAAGTCTCAGGGAATAGGAGAAACCACAGGCAGAAAATTGAGACAAGAGTCAGGAGCTAGGCAGAACCTGGAGAACAATGAAGCAAAGCAAGAAATAACTGATTCAAAGAGCATTGATGCCTTAATAATGGCTGGGTATGTGGGTTGGTTTAAAAGTGAAAAGTCTCTTGACTTCAATGATGCAACAACAAACGTTTCTGCAAATAATTTGATGGAGTTAAAAAAGGGATTATTTTAATCTTTTAGAAAGCATAAGGTAATAGAGAACACAGAGCAAAATAGTTCCAAATCTTCTAAAATTCTTGACATACATGGAATTATGATAGTTCACTTCAACTTGTAGAATTAGGCATAGTGCTTCTAATTACTGTCATTGCAGAAAAATGTAACGATAATAGTAAAAAATAATAGTAAAGTAAAAAATTGAAGTGAAAACTATCCATTTCAGCAGGGTGTAGTGACACATGCCTATAGTCACAGCAATCAGGAGAAGCACCACAAATTGGAGGTCATCCTGGGCTATACAGCAAGACCTGGTCTCAAACAAAACAGAAGAAAACAGCAAACAAAAGCATCTATCCATTTCAATAATTAGAAAAGTATTTGACAAACTCATGGGTATTCTTGGGACCTGGAGCTTTGTAATATCTGGATACTTTTGAATATGCAATTTTTTCTTCTGCATTATTTGTCCATAAAAACCAATAATTCACAAAATGTGACTATACCTTTATTATGTGAGTAAAATTAGTAGTAAGAGAATGCCATGAGGCAATTTGACAGCTGTTTTTACATGTATACCTATCTTTTCAAAAGAGGAATCATTATTAAATATACTTATGTGATCCTCTCAAAGATCATGTAAGATAAAAAATAAATTAACATGTGTGTCAATTAGGGTTCAGTAGGAAAAAGGATAAACTCTGAGTATTTTAAGTAGACGGAGATTTAGTACAAGGAATTAAAAGCTTACAAAATAATTGGAAAGGTTCTGGAGATAAAAGTTTGAGGCTGGCCATCTAGGAATGTTTCCAGAATACTATAGAACTGACTTGTAAGGAAACTACAGTTTCTGCTTCAAACAGAAAGGTAACTAATGAGTCCAGGAGTCACTATAGAATTTACTGAAAAACACTCCTCTGCAGCAGTAGCCATCACCCCAACACCCTCTCAAAATCGTGCAATTAGAACTTGGATGCAGTAACTTAGCACAGAAAAATCTTGCTTCCCCTATATCACACAGCAGAAAACAATAAGAGGGGCAGGAAGATGACCCTTGCCTCTAAATCTTAACAAATGTCCCCAATTGCCTGAATCTAATTTGCATTTGGAAATTTAATGGCATGGAAATTCTGGGACATGCAGTTTTTACTCTTCCAACTTCCCCAGTACAGACAGACACATTATAAAGAAATGAGAACTGTTACCAATTGACCATATCCATCATACTTAAATTCGGATTTTGGAAATATCTTATCCAAGGTCACAGAACCTATGAATGCTAGAGCAACGAACTTGAATTCAAAGATGTTGGCCACTTGCCCAATGCTCTTTCCACCACATCAGTCTTCAGTACTGATTACTCTGAAGACATTTGCCAAAGGAGACATATTTTCAAATCTTGTGCTAATTATATTTTTCACTGAAGCATTAATTCAGACATCTGTGAATATTGTTACCTTTTAGTCTTATGTCAAACCTAGTTCTTCTTCCAAACTCAGACTTTAATCTTATTTTACAGTACTTACAGTTAAACCAACACTGCTAGTGTTTAATACCTTTGAGTATTTTTCTCAGCAGGCTTGCTGCTTAATCCATTTAATGTCAGCACAATACAAACGTTCTTATTAAAACAGAGGAAAGAACATTATGAGAGGCCACATCAGTGGCTTTCTTTCTGTGGGTTAAAGCTACCAATATAGCAATATTTGTAACCTTGTCTTTAGTTGTGTCTTCTGCTGACCACATGTAGGCAAATATTTGAAAGATAAGATTTGGGTTGTCAAATCCTCTTGAATTTTAATCTTATATAAAATAAAAATAGAATGTGAGCTCTTTTAAGCTAATTTTCAGATTTACAGCTTAATATTGAAATAAAAAATACAGAATATACAAATGAGATATTTTGGTAAAATGGAAAGTTTTATTACATCTGTAATATTCATGTTCAGTTAAATTATAACTTTGCAAATGTGGTTTAAAGTAATTTAGGAGATACATTTTTACATGAACGTTCAATGATCTAAGAACAAAAATTCCTAGTCTATACCTTAAAAGAGAAATGTAAATTACTAGATATTCTTCTGTTTAGACTTAAGCATCTAACAACAACAACAACAACAATACTAGGTTAAAATTAAAGAGGTGATTGAATTCACATAAGGGAATAAAAGAAGGCAGGTATGACCACAATAGTTATAACAGATTTGTTTGCTCTCTTTAAAAGGAAATAATGTTATTGGCCTAACGTTGTGGGCCAAAGTGGATCAGTAGTTTTTTGTTATGAACACATAGGAAAAAAAATACACAAAAAAGAAACAATGTATGTGGTTGTTAAGGACAAAATAACAAAGATTAAATTACCTGAGTTTTGAGTTAACTTGTTGTTGTTAGGTGCCGTAGAAAACAAAACACTCCCCAAGACTGTGTCATGCTGGGTACTGTGTCTGCTTCTCTGCTATTCATAGGGTTTTCAATGGCTGATTGCTTTGGGAATAAACTTTTATGTCTTTCTCCCATTTTTGTGGTGCTGGAGATTGAACCCAGGGACTCAGAGAGCACAGAGCACTCTGCCCTCTACCAACTGAGCTAAATGGTTATATTAATACCACAGATTATTTTCCCCATTTTTTCTTTCTCAGCATATTAATTGCAGATACAGAATTTATAACAGCTGGATATATTTTTGAGTCAAAAAGAGCTCTTGTATTCAGCATACAAAATAGTGAAGGTTGTGAATATACTAAAGAGACGTTTTGGAGGTTTACCTAAAGAAAATTATTAATCTTGAGGATAAAACAGGACATTTCTGTTATCGAAGCCCATTTTTTACTTAAAAAAAAAAACCCAAAAACTAAAGTTTTCACTCCTGAAAGATATTATATACATGATACATATGTGTGTAATATACACATATTTAATGTGGGGGTGCATCACAGAGATCACATGAGAGGGTTTTATTTTTCCTGGTTTTTATGTAGTTACTTCAAATCACAAGTTCAGTGTAACTTTTAAATTCTTTCAAATTAGAAAATAAGAAAAATAAATTTAAAATTGGAATAGCACATCGTTAATTTTTTTCTTTGAAAAGTCTTTCAAAGTAAAGTCTCTTCTGTTATTGGCAAGTGGACTAGATAGTATCACTTTATTTATTTTTATTTATTTTTTGTGGTACTTTGGGGCTGACCCTAGTGCCTCGTGCATACTTTCCAAGTGCTCTGCCACTGAACTGCACCTCAGTCCCTTTTTTTATTTTTTATTTTGAGTCAAGGTCTTGCTAAATTATGCAAGCTGCCTCTGGCCTTGAACCTGTAATCCTCTTGCTTCAGCCTCCTGAGTTGCTGAGATTAAAGGCATGCACCACCGTGCCCAGTGATAGTATCATTTTAAAAACAGGTCACTATCTCAGTTATCCCAAATGTTTAGTATCCTATGAGAAATGATCAGAAATGAACTATAAATCCATGGATGCTAAAGGAAAATTTATGATGATTATTGTATATATACATGATTTTTCATATATGTGATTATATGCGTGTGTACACTTTTTAAAAACTTGCGTTAAGACAATCTGTTATAATTAAATGTCAAAAATAGTATTTTCCTTTACTCTTTAGGTATAATAATGAGGTAAAGATGGTACTAGTAGGAATTAACTGAAAATTAGAGTATTTCAGCCAGTTGTGGTGGTTCATGCCTGTAATCCCAGTGACACAGGAAATGGAGGCAGGAGGATTGCGAGTTCCAGGCCAGAGGCAGTCTGTGTAACTTAGGTAGACTCTGACTCAAAATAAAAAATAAAATAAAATTTAAGAAAAGGCTGCAAGTGCAACGCAGTGATAGAGTACTTGCAAAGTATGTCTAAGGCCCTGAGTTCAATCCCCAAGTACTGTATGTCTATGTATGTATAAGTGTTGTTGTTGTTGTTGTTGTTGTTGTTAGGTGCCGTCGAGTCGGTATCCGACTCATAGCAACACTCATAGGGTTTTCAATGGCTGACCGTTTTGGGATTGCCTTGGGAGTGGATTGCCAGGCCCTTCTCCCATTTTTGCAGTGCTGGGAATTGAACTTGGGACCTCAGAGACTGCAGCGCAGCGCTCTACCAACTGAGCTAAATCCCAGCCCCTGTATACATGTATGTGTGTGTGTACATATATATATGTATATACACACACATATATATACACACATACACATACATATATACACACACACATAGATACATATATATCATATTATTTTCTGTATTTGTTTTATTTATTTTTTGACTATACATTAAAAAGAAGCACAGAGCCAGGTACAGTGGCGCACACCTGTAATCCCAGCGGCTTGGCAGGCAGAGGCAGGAGGATCGCAAGTTCGAGACCAGAGGCAGTCTGCATAACTTAGCGAGACCCTGTCTCAAAAAGTAAAAAAGTGGGCTGGGGGTGCAGCTCAGTGGTCCAGCACTTGCAGAGCATGCAAGTGTGAGGCCCTGGGTTCAACCCCCAGTACTGCAAAAAAAAAAAAGAAGCACAGAAAATATGGGAAATGAAATATTAATTCTGTGGTGATACATATTTGCCACCTGTTTTTCTGAGGATGATAACATGGAAGTGAGTAAAGTCTAACTCAGAAATACTGGTTTAAACAAGTCACTGCTATTGATTATTATCAAATTACCCATTGTTATTCTATTTCTCATTTAAACCTCTCATTGGCTAAATCAAATTTCTCAACAAAATTTAAGCAAATTGCCATTAAGAAACTGACTCAAAATGTAATGATGTAGAGTGCTTAGTTTTTAAAAATATAATATTTCACTTTCAGTACTGATATATTTTTCCCTTCTTTGAGAAAATGTTAAAAGATGGGGAAAGGGCTATTAAGTTGCAGCTATTAACACTTTTTTCACATTACTGCTGAAAAAAAATGTCTTCTTTGAATTGACTGATAATAATGACATTTAGTAATAAAGATCAAAAACTTGTATGCCTAAAAACCACAACCTACTTTATAACTGGTTAATATCTTGAGTACGAACTGGTTTTTTAATCTGTTGTATCTAAGGCCATTTCCTTTATTAATATTACATGTGAAGGTGTTTATAGATCCTTGAGTCAAAGCATTCTGGCAGGATTCAGATTGGTGTTTTTACTAAATGGATGTATATTGACTTTTTTTTTTCCTGTGGTGATTTGTATTTTTTAAAAAATCATATAAAAGTTTGGCACAAACATGTGACTTAATAAAATGTGTTTAAATAAGTACATAATATGTTGTTAGGTGCTGTGGAGTCAGATCCAACCCTTGGCAACCCCATTTACAATAGAACTACTCAATATTGTGTCATACACACTATCTTTTTATGTTTGAGCCCTTGTTGCAACAACTATGTTTCTTCTCATTTTGAGTTATTACCACATCAGCAAAAGAGGTCCCAGGGGCTTAGTCCATTCCAGTCATTAAGGTCCACTCTACTTTGAGGAGGCAACTCTTCTCCCATCCTTTCTTGAATGCCTTCCAAACTGAGGGGCTCATTTTCCTGAACTATATTTGACAGTGCTTCTCTGCTATACATAGGTTTTCAATGCCTCATTTTTTGAGGGAAGGGCCTACTGGGTCAGTCTCCCTAATGTGTCTTAGTCTGGAAGCTCAGCTGAAACGTGTCCATCATGGGTGGCCCTGCTGGTATCTGAGATACTAGTGGTACAGCTTTCAGTGTCACAGCAACAATAGATATTAATGATATTAAAAGCAGTAGGGAATTAGTGCCAAAGCATAAGTGGGTGATTAGTACTGTAGCAGATTAGATAATGGAAATAGCTCTTCAGTGCTTTGCTATTCAAAGTCTTCCACAGCTTCTTCTGGGGTTATAAGAACAGCAGAATCTCTGAGTGTCTTTATTGAGTTTAAATCTGAATCTAGCAAAATCTTCCAAGTGATTCTCCTGTATACATTGGATAGTTCATATTTATCCATTTTCATTGTATATAGTCACTTTTCCAGGACTCCATATGCTGTGTAGGCCAGGCTGGCCTCAGACTCATGATCCTTCTGCCTCAGCCCCCAAGGAGGCTGGGATTATTGGTGTATGCTACCACTCCCCTCTCAAAAAAGAAACAAAACAAAACACAACAAAACCTCATTCTCCCTACCTACTATCTAATGTCTCTCCTATTCATTGACAATCTTTAAAAAAGAACCACCCCTTGCAGATGCCATTTCTTCATCTGCAACTCAGTACTGCCCACTGCCCCATCAACACTACATTACCAAAGGCATCCACATCTCCTTGTTGAGAAGCCAAAATGACATTTTTATTTCTCATTTAAACCTCTCATTGGCATTCAATATTGTTAACCACTCCCAACATTTCTGCATATTGTCCTCCATGACACTACAGTCACCTTATTTTCCTCTTAGCATTCTAGGGTCTCTTTCTCCAATCTATTTTGTAGGACTTTCATCTTTTATCCAGTTAAGAAATACTGAGTTCCAATATGGGGTTCTTCAGTTCTTTAGGGCTCAGTCCTAGTCATTCTTTTCCAGTATTTGTCCATGCCTTACATGATATCTCTATGCTCTCTTTTTTTGTCTACATACAAATGACTTCTGAATTTTCATCTACAGTTTATTCCTCTTATTTGAGTTGGCCTACTCAACATCTTCTCTTAAATGTCCCAAAGGTATCTCACACATAAGAATTATAAAGCTAAGTTTATTATTTATAACCGGACAAATACATGTCATTATTACTCAGCCAGACACATAGTTCAAAAAACTATTATTACATTCTCATATACTTTTCCCTTGCTGCCATATGTCCTCTCTTAAAATACCTTCCCAATATCTATTATGCCTATTAAATTTTCTCCATCTCCACTATCACCTCCACTGGAGGATCAACAACTGCCATCTCTTGGCTGGGATACTAAAACAATTTCCTAAGGACTTTACCTCCATCCATTCCACTCTGCTTTTCCTTCTTTAGCCTGTTATATACTCTGGATATGCAGCGATTTCTTTTTTTGAAACACAAATTTAATCCTTTCCCCTTCCTTCTGTTATACTGAACTTTGGTCCTACATAGTTGCCAGGCTCCTTCCTACCAAAGAGTCATAACCTATATAGAATGTTCTTCTCCTAAGTAACCCTATTACTTTCAAGTCCATCATCATTTTCTCAGGAAAATCTTTCTTTACTGAATGACTAGGCCAAATTTATCCACTAAGACAGGATGTACTACCCCATGATGATATTTATGACATTCATTGTGTTCTTATCTCCTGAGAGTATGGTATATTTCTGTTTTTGTTTGCTACTATCTCTCTAGTATTAGCATGAATCCCCTTGGTAGAGTACACTGGTCAAGAAAAAAGAAATCAAGAGGCCTCTGCACCAATCTACTCTGTAGTCATCTATTTCCAGCTACCTGACATATGAATGTCAATGTAAGCTTCCTTCTGAGACAATTGCCTTGAACTAGTGGTCAGTGCTTCCCTGTCAGGAGGATTAAAATTACTCCTATGGGTAGCCAGGAAGGATGATAAGGGCTATGTGAGACACACCCCACCCCTAGCAAGTGAAAAGGACATTGTTCAACAGAGCCTGTTTCCTTGTCAAGATCACAGCCATCCAGATTCCTAACTTTTTGAAACATCCACTTCTGGCCCCATTCCTTAGAAGGTCCAAACTTCACTATAAAAGACACATGAGACCTCAGCTTTACACAGTAATAAATAGCCCTTTATGACTGACTGTCTTCATGTCTCAAACGTGTACTATCTATGTCTAAATCTATATCTATGTCCATATCTATGTCTATATTGTCTATTTTAATAAACTATGTCTATTGTCTCTAGTATAATTTCCATATCTCATTAGTTCTTTTATATGCTGAACATAAATGAACTGAGGTACTATCTGCTGCAATGGGGAGGTATCTGCTGCCAGTTTCCCAGTGAAGCTTGCCAGATCTCCTAGTAACACTGGCACATAGTAGGTATTTTCACAAAACCTTTTGAGTAGATTAGTATGTGGAGAGGGATCCTATTATAACCAGCTAAAGAATCCTGAATGAGGTTGCATTTGAGCTGGGTGCTGTCTCTGTTATTATTGGAGAACAGGTATAGGAAAATGAATTACTAGTATTGCAAAGAACAAGATTCAATAGTATTTAGTACAAGATCTATATATAGTGATACAGGAATTTAAGATGATTTCTAAGTTGACTGGAAGAATGCATATGAAAAGTGCCAGGGTCAATGACAGCAAAGCTAGAGATTATGATGATTTCAATGTTTTTTTTTCATGTACTAAATTTTAGGTGACCACATTCACAAGGTAGGATGACTTGATGGTTTTTAATGTAGGAGTTGGTATTATATGAGGCACCATCAAGGAATTTTCTCTTTAATCGAGGTGCCCTCTGTTGCCTACATTATCTTGGTTAATAGCACAGAAAGGGTCAGAACCCTTGGAGCCAGTCTCATTTGCTCTCTGTCATCTCCTCTTTCCTTATCATTTTCTAGCATCATCTATAATTTCTTCTCTCATTCTCACTGTTCCTTGGACTAGATCAACTTCCTAACTACTCTTTCTGCATCCACTCTTGCCCTCCAGCAATATGGTTTGCACTTTCCACCTGCAGCGACTTTTCCAAAGATAACAGAATATCACTTTCCTAATTAATATCTGTAAAAAGCTTCCATTGCCTTCAAACTAAAATCTAGATTCTTCAAGACTTTATGATTTGTTCCTAGGATTCCTGAATATCACCTCCAATTTTTCTCTCAAACTCTATCTTACTACTTATTCTAGCTCCTTTGCTTCTAGCTCCTCTCTCCAGTCAGACTATATGTTGTTGTTGTTGTTGTTGTTAGGTGCTGTCAAGTCGGTATCCAACTCATAGCGACCGTCTGTACAACAGGGGAAACGCTATTGTCAGTGCTTCTTTGCTGTTCATAGGGTTTTCAATGGCAGATTGATTTTTGGGAGGGGGTTGCCGGGTCCTTCTCCCAAAGTCAGACTGTATATAGTATCCCCAAATACCTCATACCCAAAATGCACCTGTGCTTGTTTCTTTCAAATCTTACTGAAATCTAACCAAGGAACAGACATTTTATTTAGTGTAGGACAAAAGACGACGACGACGAAGGAAAAAAAACCCAACCCCACCAAAACCAAGAAAACTCCTTGTCTTCATGTTGCAACACACATATGCCTTTCTAAAGCCTTCCCTACAAGAACATTTACAATCCCATTGGTTATCTAAAGTTAAGCTCCGTATTGGCATATTTTGATGTGGTCCAGGTGGAAAAATTTTGCTCAGGCGTAGTTTGTTGTCATACCTCTTTCTCAATTTGAAAATAGGTTCCCGGAGAAAGCCTCTCCTTGACCTCATGAAGATGGCTACCGAAAGGCGACGTTACGTCCTACATCGTAACGCGCGGTGATGAGGGTGGAGCCCTCAAGGGAGCAGCGATGGGGCGGGGCCAAGCAGGTGGGGCGGGGCCACGGAGGATCTGGGCGGGGCGGGGCTGGTGACGGGTCAGGGTCTCTCCGGCTATTCAGCCGGTGCGCTGGGCAGCTGGCTGCGGCATTGGTGGAGTCCACTGGACGCTTGGTCCTGGACCGCCAGCGCAAACCGCGGGCACTGTGTAGCCGAACAGAAGCAAGTGGCAGCGAGGACTGGCATCCGGCGCCTGAACTCTGCGGGCGGGAAGCACCCAGGATTGGGGAAGCCCCGGTAACAGGGCTGCGGCGCCTCCCTCACCCAAGGGGCCGCGGCGACGGTCAGGGGGCGCGGCGCCACCGTGCACGACCCAGGCCGGGATTCTAAACAGCCGCCCAGATTCCTCCTCCGCCCAGGCCGCCTCACCTCCGGGCAGCACAGCGTCGCCTCCCCGGGTGTAGACCGCACGGCACCTGCGCCTCGTTCGCTCTCGGGTCTCCGCCCCTCGCCGTCCCCCCTCCCCTAGCGCCAAGCCCGGGCAGCTCACCTGGGCTGGAGCGGGCTACCCGAGTCGGGAGCGAGGGGCACGGCGCCTAGTCACCCTCCAGGGAGGACGCAGGTGGGGCGGGCGCGGCTCCTTGGGACGCTGCGCCGGCCGTAGCCGGCGCCCAGGTCGCCACCGGGTTCAGGGGACCCGGCTGCTCGTGCTTGGGGAGGCGCCGCCGCGGGCTAGGCACCATGAACAGCAGCAGCGCCAATATCACCTATGCCAGTCGCAAGCGGCGGAAGCCCGTGCAAAAAACGTGAGTATCCGATGCGAGTCTTGGGCACGGAGCTGGGCGCCCAGGCACACCGCGCAGTAGGCGTCCGCACCCCGCCCCCAAATTCCACGATCCGGGAGGATTCGGTTCGTTACCCCACACAGCTCGCGCAATCGAGATCGAGGACTAGGATTTTCTCCTTTCCAATTATTGCATTAAAATATATGTGTACCCGCGCTCACCATGGCACGCGCGCACTCACATTTGCAACTCTGTTCTCTTGTGGACTAATTTGTTGACAGCTCTGACCTGCCTTGTTGTGCTCGAGGATTAGTTAGCGTAAGCCTGTCCTGAAATCCCTTTCCTCTCTAAATATCCGCGTAGGTTAGGTTAGAGGACAGTCGTCGATGGTTAGTGGTAGAAAGCTTGGTGGGAAGAGATATTTTAAAGAGGTAAACACCTGCTTTCTTGAAGAAAGGAGGTGCTTCTAAAGGCATTTTTTTTTTTTTTGTCTCTGGTGACTGGCTTCCGTTTTGCTCTTATTTACTTATTGGGCAGCAATTCTGTAGAGTGGTCAGTGTGACCATAGTGGGGAAGTGCCTAGGGATGGTAGCAGATAGAAGTACACAGTGGGCAGGTACTGTGGCAAATTGGTAGTATTCTTAGTCACCTTTGGGGAAAGCTTTCTTCTCCCTCTTGGGGTGGTTTTAGGGTTTGTAAAGTAAAACATTTACAACTACATATATTATTGAGATGTAAAATTTCATTATTGGCCATACCTCTTTCCCCTAATTAAAAGTTTTGTCCGTTCTAGTAGAATGATTACAAATCTGATTTTTTTTGTTTGCTTGCTTGCTTTGGTGGGATATTTGTGTGAGATTGGAAATACTTCAAAATATTTTTTTCCGGAAAAATTCACACTTGGAGACACATTTCCTCTTCTGAGTTGGCTGTATTGATGCATTTATTTGTAGTTAGTATGTTTGAGTTTCTTTACCTCATCAACATTTTTCACATTTCCATAAGCAATTTTAGGAAAACCTAAATGTTTATTCAGAGGAAAGCAGGCATGTTCATTTTACTTAAAACTTAACCATCACTATAAGCAAACCAGAAAAGTAACATTTTAAGATTTACACAGTATTTTAAATTAATTACTGATTTAAAAGTTTCATTATTCTGGAATTTCCTTTAAGAATTTCCATTATAGTTCCTCAGAGTTAGACTATAATTTGGCATTAATAGAGGATGTTCATGTGTAGAATTAGGAAGTTTTATGGTTACAGGAATATTGCTGAGTCAGCAATTTCCTTTCGGTAATTCTGAAAAACTGGTTTACAGTAATTTTTATTTTGTAGAATGATTTCTTATATTTAAGTGTTTGTTTAATTTGGCTTTGTCCTTGATGATTGAAATTAAGAGGCTTCCCAAATACCTGTTTCATGATTTTATTGATACAGTACTTGGCATAGTAAATGATAGGGGTATCATGGGTTTTACATGTATGGTCGAAAAATTTGAACATCTCCCAGATGGATTTTTAAGATACTGAGTTTCAGTCAGTATGCCACAAAAGGTTATACACTGCTTTGTAAGCAAAATTAAATAATTTTATATTCACTATAAAGTTTAATAATTTTGGTTTCTAATTAATAATTTATGAAATATCTTCCCTTTTAACATATTACATTGTTTTTTGGTTAAAATGTACATTTTATTATCTTAATGTTTTAATTACCTGTTTGGATTTTAATTTGCTTGTATTTAATAACTTATTCTAATATAACTAAAATACTTCCCTCATTCACCCTTATCTTATTTGAGTTTTATGTTGTTGTTGTTAGGTGCCCTCAAGTCATTATCCAACTCATAGCGACCCTATGTCTGTTATTCATAGGGTTTTCAATGGTGGATTGATTTTTGGGAGTGGATTGCCGGGTCCTTCTCCCACTACTTATCATAGATGTTATTAAATCTTTATGAAGCACCAGGCATTGCTTCTAGTCATACAAATGCCTTAAATGTTACCAACTTGTTCTATAAGAAAAGTCTTGTGCCAGCATTTACATTATACGGTGAAAGTATTTAAGCTATTTTTATCTGAATGAAAAGTAGTTTATAATGCAGGTAACCAATGTCCACGCTAAGCATGAAGCTATTAAACTTTATTATGAGGGTTTTTTTCATTTTTTTGTTTTGTCTGTTTGTTTTGGTTATACTGGATGGTGGAACCAGGTCCTTGCACATGCTAGGCAAGTGCTCTATCATTGAACTGCACCTTCAACCCCTATTTTTATTATTTTATTTTTGAGACAGGGTCTTTAAATTGCACAGGTGGGGGCCTCTGGCCTCAAACGCACAATCCATCCTCCTCAGCCTCGGTTTACAGGTGTGCGCCACAGCACCCATCTTAATATGAGTCTTTAAGTTAAAGTACTAGTGTGTGGCTCATGAGGCCTAAAAGTACGTCTTGTTTGAACTGAAAATATTATCCAGATCTATTTGATTTTTACCTTTTAAGTGATAGCCATTTTATTTTAGAGAGATGCACTTTAGTGTAATTACAGAACTGTTACAAAGTGATGACCATTTAAATATATAGTTCCATAAGATTTGGGAGTAAGGTAGGTGACAAATAACTTGAAGCTCTTGCAATCTTCAAATAAATTGATTAAGCATAGTAAACTCCCTCTAGTGGCAGGCCTCACATTGAAAATCATCTTATTAGGAAATACATGTTAAATTTGATATCAGTTAAATATCTTGTTTATAGTTGAAGGTGAATAAAGTTTCCCTTTTCTTTGGAGTAATGAAAGCTAAGAAATTAAAGGACTTGAAGCAGTCTTGCACCTAATCCATATTCCTACCTTCAAGAAGAAAATTTTAAAGATAACTTCATGAACAGAACCTACTATAACTGTTCTAAGAATGTTGTTCCACACTTAGTAAACCTACTATAAAAAGATCAATTATTTTTACTTAAATCCTGTTCTCATTTTGTTCTCTTTGGAGATGAAAGCCTGGTGGTATATTTGTTTAGTTATCTTGTCTCATAAAGATAGCTGAAAACTCACTGTAGAATTAAATAGACTCTGCTTTCTCTAATGATAATAACTTCAAATATACCAAAGGTACCAAAAATGTATACACATTTTAAGTATTAAAATTGTAATAATATTTGCCATAACAAAAGTTGAATGCAAGTCACATTTTACTTCTGCAATTACAAGAGGTGCTCAAAGTGGTTAAAATAGTAATTCAATTCAACTTTGAAAAGTAATACATAGATGACATCTCTTAAAATGTATATGCTTTTTTGGCATTCCCAGTATTTTTGAAGTTTTATTAATTCAGAAAAAAGTTTTCATGGTATTTCCCCTTACCACATTTTTAGAACGTTGATGCTGAATATTGGTAAATAGCAGATGTTGAATAAATGACATCTATAGTTAAAGCAGTAGTGGTGCTCAAGCCAGCAATCAGGTATCAAGACTGGAAAAAGTATGCATTGGGTGATCTATTAAAATGCAAACTGAGGGAAGCTTTTACTTTATTAACACTAATAATACTACCGTAATATGAAACCATTATGTTTCCCGCTGTTCCAGCTAAATTGAAGTTCATTCCGTTTAAACATGTTTAAACACCATGAGCCTCATTTATGTAATACAAACTTACTGAATTTTATTTCTTTATACAATACTGTGAAATATTTTATATAAATGTAGTATGATTTTTCTTAATAGCATCTAAAATAAAAGGATAGATCTTTTCGTTTACTTATTTCTCATCATTTTTCTCTCAGATAGTTTTGTAGAATTTATATGTTGTGGCTGTGGATGCTCTTACACATTGGAAGTATGAAATGATGTAAGTGAAAGTGTTTAGTTGTAGACATTAAATGGCAAAAAAGAGGAAACTGAACTATAAATTGAGAGCACTGGATCTAAACTCAAGGCGGTCTAGTTTTCAGAGTGCTGTAGATCTGATCAAATTTCTTGATGAATAAAGCAGGACCACTAAAACTAGCAGAACAAAATCACTTCATAAACTGCTGAAAATAAAAATGAGATGAAAATGTATGTTCCATTCTTTAAGTAATTTTAGTTTACGTTATCACAGAACAATCAATTCTCCTGTGAAACAGTAAGAGGCAGTATATGATTATGGTCTCAGTTATGGATACAGCTGAAACATGCCACTTCACGGGTGAATAAACTTAGATAGCACAGGCTTGTTCATGTCCTTAGTTAAGACAATTAACTTAGAAATAAGTACCATATAAATCTTCAACCACCACACTCTACCACTTCCATGCCTCGTTCACATTTTTTTTGCATGGTGGTTTAATATTATAAGAAATTTCTGTTTATTAGCACTAATCTGATGCAAGCGTTGAGCACAGTGCTTTGCATACAATATTCTATTTCATTTTTATAGTTGTACTAAGGGAATAGTATTATTTCTTATAAACAGAGACCTGAGGTTCACATTCAAAATTGATCCAACAATAAATGAAAAATCTGAGTTTGGATATTGGATTCCAGGTCTTTGGGCTCCAAAACATGTTTTTACCAATTTCACAGTACCGTGTAGGTGAACAAGTTTATTGATGCATATAGTACTCCCATATCCTAGTGAGTTCCTATTGTTCACTGTTTCTCTTCTCCTCTCTCTCCTCCTCCTCTCTCTTCCCTCCTCCCTCCTCCCTCCTCCCCCTCCTAAATCTTCTTCTTCTTCTTCTTCCTCTTCCTCTTCCTCTTCTTCTTTTTCTCCTCCTCCATCCTGTCCTCCCTCCTCCC